>CAJVPV010000574.1:0-20704 GCA_910591835.1 Acaulospora morrowiae | reverse complement strand
CATTGCTACAACAGGAACTTAGGTATAGTTTGAGTAGACGAATGCGCATTGTTAACGGACGAATTTGAGTTTATTTTGGAAAGAAAGAGCAGGATACTCGGACCAAATTATTACGCCTCAACCTTAAAAACTTTAGTATTGAAGAGGACTTTGAAAGACCCTCACACCAAGCATAATTCCGGCTTTCCTTCACGTGATACCACGTTTAATGAAATTCTTGCAAATCGTGATGCCCGACTCACCAGCGAACTTGCTGATCGTGATGCCAGATTCGTACCGAATACCGTGCCAAATTTAACCCTGAACTTACTTACATGTACCTCACGCGACGAAAACTTTACAGCGGAGGTCCAAAGAATCTTAACAATGCTTAATACTTCTACTGCGAGACTTGATGAGATCGAACAAAACTACCATAACAATTTTGGTAGAGTCGCAACCGAATTCGAAATTGATCGACGCTATGCCATTATCCAAAGGATTAAGCCTATTGAGGAAACAGAACTTCGAGATAATAACTCATCCTCATCTGATCAAAAAAGTGATGCAAATCAACCCGAAGCTTCTTCTGGTTCAAGTCAACGATGATAGAAAAAGCGTGTTCTTTAGATGATATGTGTGGTATTGTAGCCGTTGACATTTATCTTGGGGTGGGAAAACTTAGTAGATATTAAAAATTATTATTGTAGAATTAATGATTTAAAAGACAGTAACTTAAAATAGGTGCCTGGATCGATAGCAAAACAAATGTAGTTTCTAATAATTCAGAGTAGCGGGAAGGAACTCTCATTTTATGGGTTAGGGCTCGAGATGCTTCCTCCCTTTAAACGTCCGCTACTCCATTCATTTATTATATTCGAACGATGAATTTTTTTTATTTATAATAAACACAGTTTCTATTAACATGAATACCCAGTACTACAGATTACTTAATCACCATGTAAGGCAAGGACTTTGTCATCCTGATCACGACGTTTGATAGTAACACGTTTATAGTTATCCTCATAGAGCACATACCAGAAATTTTGTTTTAATTCTCTTACTTGTTTTGTATGATGTCGGAAGTCGATGATAGCCCAATCTTTTAATGGAATATTAGCGTACTCACCATCTTGTTCGAATCGTTTTGCATGCTCCTTCAAACGATCACCCTCGCGCGTAAGTTCAATTCCCCAGCAAAGTTTTCCGTTAACATAGAAATCCAGAAATCCAACAGAGCCAAACACGGCACCAACATCAGCACTTATTGATGTACCTTCTGGGACTACGGTTGTAGCAGTACGATACCATTCCATTTGCCAACTTCTCTCGTATAAATGTGAATTATCGCCAAATCCCTTTCCAATCGATTCAAACAACTTAGATGGGCTCATGCGTTCAATGGTTCTTATCAAAAATTCGTCAAAAGTTTTTGCAGGTAATGACTTAAAATTTACTGGGGCGGTGAATAGGAAATGACTCAGAATAACTCGAATTATGGGGGCGGAAAATTGTATTTGTTCATTAGAATCAACCGTGGAGAAGAGACCCATCTTAATAAATTTCTTGATAACAGGATTTACGAAATAGTCAATAGTGAAGGGAAAGCCGATTTTATAGAGTAGCGTCTTTCGAATAAATTCGGATTCTTCATCAGTTATATTCCAATCACGGATCCAGTGGAAAGCACGTGAAGTTGCTATTATGCCTTCTTGTAGATGTGATGAAGCAAGATACCGCAACATTTCCACTATTTTTCCATTTTCACGAAATTGATTGCGCAACGCGGTCAAAATGAATCGACACAAACCAGGATGTCCACCAGTGAGATTAAAGACTGCCTTCTGAACAGGTTCATGAATTTTGAAATTCGGGCTACCCAAAGTAGCATGTCTCAGAATATAGCTCGTTATAAGGTGATGGACTTCTTCCCACGTTAGAAGTAGGGCATTCAAACCAAGTGTATGGCGAATTTCCACGGGTGTCACTTGAGGATCAAGTGTCGGATGGTATGTGCCGATCAAAACTATCCGAATATTTTGAAGATTTGATTCGCTTGACAAAAGATCTTTCACTATACCCCAAAAGAATGGAGCGCGATTACCATAGATAACCTGTATTTCATCTATAAACACATAAGTATCCTTTTTGCATTCACTGATTTCTGTCCAGGTTCTACCAACTTTCTTCTTCCAGAAATTTTCAAAGAGCTCCTCATCGTAGACTTCTCGTTTACCATTTATACCAGCAAGACTAATGTATATGCTATCATAATTGAGACTTTCAAAATAGTCTCGGAGCACCTGTCCAAGAGTACTCTTGCCTGATGATGGAGGACTGCGCAAAAGGCTAATATGGTTATTTTCCACAAACTCAGTGATCCACTTCACCCTTTCAGATGAGATAACCGTAAGACTGTCCCGACCCTCTTCTGATTCATCAGGATCTTTAATATCAGATAAATTATAAAAAGAAAAGGTGAATTTTTGAAAACAAACAAGATTACGAGTTAACGTTACAAGCAATATATTATATACATGTTCGTTTCTTTTTTTTTCGATTCCCACTTTCCTCGTCCCTTTTCTCTTTTCTTTTTGCTAATCAAATAAAAAAAAATAAAAGAATGAGATGACTGCAAATTTCTTGTTCGAGAGGTAAAACATTGGGAGACACTTACCAGTGGTGACAGGCGGTTGTACGATAATTCGGATGTTACTAGTGGATTCGTGAAAATATTCTCCAACAGTTTCGTTTGGGAGCAACTCCTCACCTTCGTATTCTTTGATGTTTTCGGAGTACATTATCGTGTCCTTGTTTTCTCTAGTGATAGGAATATTCACACTCCATAGCTTCAGTTCGTTAGCGTCAACATTGGCAAAGGTATTTTCCTTCTTCTTTTTGATGAGTTCCTTGAGATGCCCAACGGTCATATCTTTACTAACATCAACCGGGAAAGAATTCCCAACGGCATCACCTAAAACGATACAGAAAATCTGGAAACTCATCAAACATTACTTATAAAATTATATAATTTGTAGAATTTTAAATACCATGATTTCTCCGGTATCAGATAACATTAGAGTGTTTAAAATAAAAAAAATGTTTCAGTTCACGGCACGTAATCTGGCGTATTTATAATTTCCGTGTGATTAGTGATGTTAGTAATCTCATAAACAATAATGATAAATACATAAGGCTTGGGCTGTACGTTTATGTAATCCGACTTACCGAAAAAACTATGTATAAGGAGACTAATAGAAAATATCGAATTTATGTGCACTTCGCAAGCAGAAAAAATTAAAAGCGTTCTTATCATATCACAGTATGAAGGAAAATACAGTATACTAAAAATTCCGCAATTAACCGGGTGAAGCTATACGTACTATTTTTTTACATTCGTGGTCAAATGATGTACAACATATAACCTCAGCCAATAGTAACAAAATCACGCATTTTTCTTGGTGCTTACCACTTCCGTTAACCGGATGACCGCCCTTTCATTAACAGATTTGAAATGGGACCGGTGATGAGATTCGAATAAGAGGCTAAGGCTCTCGAAACCCCACCGAAACGTTCATTCTTGTCACACCACAATCTGGATGAAGTCTTAACAAAATATGGAGTCAGAGGCAATAGTATATTAAAAATCCCTCAGTTCACCCACCAAATTAACGAAGACGATCCAGCATTTAAATTTTACATTTATGTTCACTTGGAAAATTTGAGGGTTTTATTTTTTATAAAACACATTGATCAAACAAAAGCGCAAATTTGAATCTTTTTTTTGATTATGACTTGGATTGAGGTTATAGCAATGAGGATGAACCATCAAAACATCCTGCTCTGGAAATAACGTAAAGAAATTAAAGAATCATAGACGGGCGCATATAGGTATGTGTAATCTTTACATGTATTTAGCGATAAGAGTTAATATTTATATATTTTTCTCATAATATATCCATATATTTATACATTAAAGATGTAGAGAGCGCAAAGAAAGGTTTACCAGCACGATATAAGAAATAACATTTTTCACGATGGGTTAAATGCAGAATTTATAGCCACTTAATGTTTGTATCAAGCAATAGAAATTTATTATGATTCTTAATGTAAATATATCATGCCTCAAAGAGGCGCCCAAAGGGCCTGATATCACGGGTTAATAAAGATTTTCGCGTGTATTGTAAATATATCAATCGTGATTATTATTTTTTTTTCTTGGCAAAAAAAACCGTTTCCCAGGGAAACGATTGATTCAAATAAAATTTCTTGGCATTTTTTGACGAACATCATTCGTTGAAATTCATCACACGATTTACATTAACACGATAAAGAATTGAATATATCCGTATTTTATATAGAAAATGGCAAGCGAACAATCCAAAGTCGATTCATTAGAAGAACGAATTTCCAAGCTTGTAGCCGAGAATGATGAGCTTAGAAAGAAATATGTTGAGGTCGAGGCTGAAAACGTGAAGCTAAGGCAGGTTATAGAAGAAAATACAAAGCGCGATGCTAGAGTTGAGGAACTAGAACAAAAGAATATAGAGCTTGAAACTAGACTCGTTATATTAGAACAGGGAGAAAAAGGTATTTCTATTGCAGAGCAATGGCTCTTCGAACCTACAAAAGATGTTTCGCAATCTTCGGTAAATTCTGATGTTATAGACTTACAAACTGAGAATGTTTCGGCATCTAATATATCTGATATTACTCCAAATTCTAGTCACTTTGTGACTGCCTCCGGCAAAGATACTCATGAACAGATAGTCTCACGTAATGAGGAGTCTAACATATCTAATCACGAAGTGACTGCCTCCAGCAATTCCGATACACAACAGAAATTAGAGACCTCCACATCTCATATCTCCACGGAAACCATATCATTGGAAGAGAAAGAAGAAAACGAATTCATGGATTCGATGTATAAGGAACAGGTTAGTAAAGAGATAATTCAGAGCATTAGGGAGAAGAAACTTCGAGATCGAAACTTATCTTCGGATAATAATTCATCATGTGATATAAAAACCGTTTCCCAGGGAAACGATCAACAAAAAATAATCACGAATACTTCTTTACCAGCGGAGGATCTTGACGATTCTGATGAAATTGAGCTTACTAAAAACCAAAATATAGAATTAGATTTAATACGAGATTTACGGAATAATATGCTTATCGTTACACCTGATCCTATAGAAATACCTCTCGAAGATATTGTGGATAATGGGCAGAGTCCAGACTCTTTGAGTCATGAAAAATCATCATCTGACTGCCTCCGGCAAAATCACAACACAAAGCTTAATCAATTTGTTTAGAAAAGCTATACGATCTGGACATGAAGAAATTTTATCCTGGATTTGCTATTCAGATAATTTTGAGAATAAAGTTATTGAAATTCGTCATAAGACAGGAGTTAGTGATAAAACTACAAGAACTCAAATATAAAAAGAGATGTTAGAACATTTACCAGGTGTTACATCAGTTGCCTTGCGAATTAAGACTCTTAGGGCCAGAAAAATTCGTAAGCTATTTGGAGAAAATGGAGTTGGAATTGATAAAGTTAAGTATGTTACCTGCACTGCAAATGATATTGCAAAATTAACCAATACACAAATTCAAAACATTATAAATTTTCCCAGGGAAACGATAGAAATCATGTGATCTCAACTGAGGATTTCAAATCTTTACCAGAGACCACCCGCCTCAGAATCCATTACCTTACCCAAGAAGCAGACTCATAATCGTGATTATTTTCGTAATAAAACATTGTGGCGATATTCTGGTTTATATAAAGCAATTATTGCTGAAAAATTTGATTATTATGGAATTATTTAGGGTTCATTATGCCCAATGTGTAAGCAAAGTCATGAGGATGGGAAAAGTGTAAAGGGTAGATACGAAGCTGGATCCTATTTTATTATTTGTGAAAAGCATGAAATCGAAATAACCACATAAATCGTAAAGTCATCCACTATCTAACTGCCTTTGGTAAATTTTCTGGTTTCAAACGTAAATTATATTTATTTTTTTAGCACCTTTGGTGCTTGCTCCGCTAATTACTATTTTGAGATATGTACCAGCCTTGTTATAAGTGAGACCCCATACTTAATTTGAATTTGCGATCATATAAACAATAACATGAATAAAGCCGATTTCGGAGAAATGTCACTTCGTGCCTTAACCCCTGAATATTTGAACTGGCATGCTAAATTGATTGAAGTACCAACTCCTTTGACTGATAAAATTCGTTTGATCTTATATAGAGCATATACGGAAGAGACTGGGCTCGATCCCTGGATAAAGTCTGAAGTTTCTGAATCCTCACAAATCGAAAATGCTGAATCCTCACAAATCGAAAATACCGATAATCATCTTTCACAAGACTGTACCATTAAGATTTCTAAATTTCCGGAAGAGAAAGACGTGATTATTGAAGCAGTACAGAAACGATTTCCTTTCTTGACATATACTAAATCGAATGCATGGCATCGGGATGTATTAAAATATACTGATTTAGAAGCTAAATGTCCGATATGCAAAAAAGTACATACACATCGAGGTATATGGGGTGATTGGAGCTGTCTAGGTAAAAATGATCACTATTTTCTTAATTGCCCTTTTCGTATCGATCAAAAGAAAATTATAATTGCTGTACAAAGTTTACCGGAAACTCGGAAAGAGGTATCAAATAAAACCCGCCTTTATCAACCAGAAGCAGGCTTATGCCAATATGCCAATATGCCATCGAACATGGAATAGATCCCGAGAAATTTTCAATTATTACAGAAGCTGAAAGAAATAGGTGGGCTATGGGGTGTTTTCGTGAGGATTTGGAAAGAGATATACATTTCTATCGTGGTGGAATAGAAAGTAAAGAAGACCCTAGAAAACTGCCCAATTTTGAGTGACATCGAATGGAAAGAAAACTGTCAATTTCCAGTGATTCGCGATGGAGAAACCCCATCTGATTGGAAAAAACGAATCTGGGATCAGTTAATGGTTTATAAAAATAATAATAAATTTACTGATGATAAAAAATGTTATCTTATTGCTAGAAAAATGATATCTATAGAAGGATGCAGGAATCGCATGGCTGTTCCAGTAAGTATAGCAATATGCTACTCTTGTAATCAACTTATATGTGTTAATCAAAAATCTAATGGTTATCATAATTATAAGATGGAGAAACATTGGCGTACAAATTGTACTGGAAACAAGTTTTGTGAAATGAGCTTTGAAGAATACATAGAACTTAAAGGTAAATCCAGAGATAATATTGATTATTTCACAAAGGTATCTTTTGATCGATATGAAATGTGGTTAGATAATGCTATTAAAAGGGTCAAGCATATTCGAGAGACAGCAAAAAAAGTTCGAGCATGCACAATTATACAGAGAAAGTGGTTAGAGTATTTCTACAGACCTCAAGGCATGTGTGCTACAGAACTTGCTCAGCATTACCAGCTTTTATGGGCAGTTCGGGAAGAAATGCGACAAATTAACCAGGTATAACTTTTAATTTATTGAAACATATCTATTTATTCGATTTTAATCTATTTATTATTGTATAACTTATTCATATATATTTATATATCTTTAAAATAAAATTATCCGAGGTATTCCTTGAGGGGCTAGTATCTTGGACTTTTATTCACTGCTATTTCGTGTGATTAATAGCTTTTTTTATCGATTTTTACATGTATTGATTTTATGGTGTACAAAAAACCCCTAGTATAGATAATAAATCGTGCTTGTTATTATTATACATCTACTTAAATTTCACATCGGCTGGAGACGATCAGCTTCTTAATAGAAGTGGCTAATAAGATGTATATTATATTATTGTATTAATAAATAACGAAAAAATAATTATTTGATTGTCAAACCTTGGTTTATTCATCTAATTTTAATGGGGTATCCCACCCGAGCCTAATTGCTAGAGCATCATCAACTGGCTTAGTAAAATCGAAGACCACGAATTCTCGCTCTCGCAAATGCTTATCAATAATCTTGGATGCTTTTTTTGGATTATCCGTATATTGACGTACTACTCTGTGAATGTCGTCTCGGCTTCCTGCCCCACGGAATAGGCATAAATGTGTGATATTTTCACGAATTATTTTAGGTGTTTGTGTATATTTCTGGCTCACATATATAGGTGAGATATTTTGATGCCGGCCACTAATAAAGTAAGGAATAATTCGTTCTTGCACCTTTTTCGATTTGGCACATAAATCCTCAAATACAACAACTGTACTTCGTTCTGGAAAAAATTTAGTTATATCTGGAATTTTATCCGGAGATATTGATTTACAGTAAATGTGACATCTTCTCTATATGGTTTTGGGGCATTTGCAAAGATCTGGTACGCATTTTTTACTAATTCCCATTTCGGTTCAGAATGTTTCCCTATCAATACCAGATCGTTATTCTTGATATATCGATCACCCTTTTTCCCGTTAAACATGCATTGGAGTTTTTTACCTAGCATAAGATTAATAACCATATTTGTTTTTCCGCTATTAGAACCCCCACAAACCAGTAATCTGAATGGGGCATCTGGAGAATACTTATTACCTTTCATTCGTTCTGAGGATTTTTTAGATGTCTCATCGATTTGATACACAAATATGGGCATACCTTCCTCTTTCATTCTAGCCAAGATAAGTAATATTTATTCTTTATGCGGTAAATAACCTTTCTCTTGCAATTTGTTTTTTATATATGGCAATAAATCACAATAAAACGGGATACAAATAAGATCTATACCTTGTCTTTTACATATATCCTGCTTTTTTTGATCTCGGGATTTTTGTGAGTCTAAGTCTATCTTACCTCTTCCATGGAACATTGAATTTTCAGAAAAATGTTGAACACCCTGGAATTCATATGCCAATTTTAATTCCTGGTTATAGCCGTCTAATTGCATCCCATTCAAAAATGACGGTTTACATGATGGAAATTTCTTGCCTAGCAAATCCTCAAAAATATATCTACATCTGCGTTCATGGGTAAAATGAGGGCAAGTTGGGCACCATTCGAATTTACGCTTCTGGATCTTATAAGGTGCTTCCCATTGATGGAGTCTTTTTTCACAAGACCAGAGATATACATTCAGGCCATTTATCTGTCCAGTTTTTATAATACAATGCCCATCACGCTTTCTGGCATATTGTTGAGCTTTATCAAATTCGTTATTAGAAATATGAATAAAGTGGACTAATCCTGTACGTTGATTCTCTGATAATATACTTTGGGGAGGAAGTTGAAGCATATCAATATCTACGTATAAAAGTTCTTCTCTCACAAATGCTCTAGAAGGAGCGTGTTCACCACCCAAATAATATAAAACTGGCTCATTTTTCGGTATTACTATTTTTATAATTGGATGAATAGAAGGACTGTATATAGGATCAGTGGCCTTTCGTTGCTCTAAGCCAGGAGAGCCTTCCCATTCTCCATCTGCGAGAAGATAACGAACCATATCATCTTTCTTCAATTTTTCCTCGTCTTTTCCTATAGCCCGCTTTCGTGATATCGATGGTTTGGATTCGACTTTTTCTAGCTTGATGGCCTTTGAAGGAGCTAATCCCCACTTTGAAGACCCCGGAGCCCGAATGAGACGTGTTGAATAATTATTTAGATAATCAATAACTTTTGGCAAATATTTGACCATGCTCTTATTAATTTAGGATCTGAAGATATTGATTCAACAGCGTATTGTATCTTGTAAAGCATTTCTGCAAGGGTTTTACAGAATCTATCTACAATTGCGAGCCCTCGATGGCTATATGACCCAATTACTCGAATTATTACTCCATGTTCTTGCAATATTTGGGCCGTTTCACCCATATATTCACGACCACCATCGACAGTTAATAATTTGGGCCAGGTTAGTGGATTCGATGAATTATTATAAATTTTCTTGAATGCTTTAGCAACTTCTGAGCTTTTCTTTGATGTGAGAGGAACTGAAGCCTTATATCTCGAAGCACAATCTACTATATTTAATACCGCTTTGTATGTCTTTCCTTGGTATTTATCATGCGTGAGAAATAATATATCGGCTTGATGTACACAATTTGGATGTGTTATTCGCCCGTAGCTGGCTCTGGTGATATGTTTTGGAGTTTTATAAATTTGGTACTGTTGTTGATGCTCTAACCACTCACGGACTTTTTTTATATGGGAAATTGTATCCCTCATCCTTGATAGCTTTATATAACTTTCGAGCATTTGGGTGATAACCAGTGGGAGTATAATAAATTAACCGGCAAACTAGATCTACTTTCTCAGAAGGATCTATAATAATAATAGGTTTGCTCAGTTTACTCATTTCTGATATTACTCATTATAGTAAAAATTATGTCTAGCAAAGTCAATATAATATGCCGTAAAAATAACTATGGCATTTCATCGACCACATCCTAATAAGAAATCTCGTGAGCCAGCATCTAATCGGGAATTAGAACTGGAACAGGCGAATCAAGTTTTGAGGAATGAGTTATCTAGCAAAGTTTCTATCAATAGGTCGAATGAGAAATATATCAATGAGCTGGAACGTAAATATACCAGTTGTGAGAAAGAAATCCAATCTCTCAATAAAGAACTGGAACAGCTCGAGAGTGCTTCAGAGGAAGAAAAGGTGGAGTTGAGATTGAAGATATCATCCCTTAAAAAAAGCTTATACCGAGCTAAAAAAGAAATCCGGGCTAAAGATTCTTACAATTCCAATATAGAGAGGCAGTTACAAGAATCAGAGGAGCGAGTTCAATACCTGAAAGATCGAATCAAAGTTATTTCCTCCCGGAGAAGCTCTCCAAGTTTATATAATTCGGAAGAGGAAGATATACATATGGCGAACCTTGACCTTTTTATACAAATTAATAGGGGTTTAGATCGTATTGAAAACCATCTTAGAGGGAATGGAACTCCATTAAATAATCCCATCAATATTATAGAAGGAATTCGTGGATCTCTAAATGCTGTCCGCCTTAATTACCAAAACACATATAATGATATAGATGGTGTCATAGCACAACGAGATGATAGAGATAACCAGATTTTACAGTTCCAACAAGATATCAATAGATATAGACAGCTTGATACGCTCCAGCAAAATCATATTAACCAACTTACTCAGGATGGTATTAATCTGCAGAATAATGTTAACCAGCTTACTCAAGAACGTGACAATTCTCAGAACGATCTTACTTTAATGACCACGGCTTATAATAATGAGCAGGGATAATGTCGACGATGGCGAGGAATTGCCCAACAATTGGAAGTAGAAATGCAGATACGGGTCAATACCTTATTACTTGATAAATTTGTACTTAATTTTAAGCTTCAGAGATGCCAAAGACATGGCAGAGAATTACAGCAAAAATATGATATGCGTGGGCATTTGTGGCATAATGCAAGTTTGGTATGGGAGAATCAGCATAAACTTAGGCATGCTCTTGAAATTATTTATAAAGTATCTATTTACTGGCTAAAGCGAGAGTTATAACAATGTAATAATGATAAGGTTTTCTTACAATTTTGATATGAACGTGTTGTTCCAAGGTATGAGAAATGGAAAAATAAAATCCATGATGCTAGGCAATTAATTTTGAATTTGAATCAACAAATTTTTGCGCTCCAGAATAATCCACCTATAAACAATCAACATACTGTATAAGAATGGCAAGATACGCACCAACCCATTCCACAGAGGAGCCGGAGAAAACCCTGAAGAATGGATTAGAGATTTTAGACAATATTGTAAAGTATCTGGACTCGATCCACTTGCAAACACTCAAACCAGAGTAAGAATTCATGGTCTTTTTGAAACTTGTTTGAAAGATAATATGAAAGATTGGTATAAGACTAATCTCAAAAATAAAAATTGGGAATTGCAGAATATTAGTGACAATACTAACTTGGCCGATCTTGGTGCCATCATTGGATTGGCTAACAATAATGTATTGCGTGCTATTAATGCTAATCAATTTAAAGGCGGAGCTCTTCATATAAGAAATATTGTATCAGCTAACAATAATGCAATTGCCACACCATTAGTACTAGCACATACCATTTTCGATGAAGACTGGCTAATATCTGGAGGACGACCAACAGATTTAACACCCAATGCCCCCAATGCCAATGCAGGAAGTAATACTATAGTTGCTGACATTCATATTGGGAAAGTACTATACTGGTTTAGAACTAATTATCCAATAACTGCTGAAAAATCGAAAGTAGTATTTCACAATATTACTCAAGGCAACCAATGCATGGGTTATTTTTATGTACAGTTAAAAAAAATGGTTAAGCTTGCGTACTCAGCTCTTCCAGAAGTGAATCAAGAAGAAATAATTAGGCAACAATTCTTCCAGGGGCTTTCTTCTGATAATAAGTTAGAAGTACGATGTATTGGTCTTGAAAATCCAATTTCCGCTTTACTTTCAAAATTAGAAGAGATTGAAAGACAAAAGACTAAATTAATGTTAGGTGGGTATAACTCCGAATTGCATCCTGTCACTTCTCAATCACGGTCTCAATCTAAAGCCAGTACAAAAGATTCTTATATAATTGGTAGCACAGGTATGACCAAAGATGAAATTAAAAATCTGATAAAAGGTATTATGGCATTCTCACAATCCCAGCCTGTTTCTATACAACTAGCTCCTCAACCACTAAGTAGAGAATTAGTGCGCTCTAGTCAAATAGAGCCAGGTAAAATATATATAGATCCAAATTTACATTTGAATAATCAAGAATGGCTTGGAATGAATAATGCATTAGATCATCTCAGTGCCACAACTAACTATATATCTTATCTATAAACTATTATGGAAACAATTAGTAAAGGAGTAATCGACAAAATTTTATCTCTCCTGCCTAAGAATAATGGGAGGAGTGCTTCAAAAAAGATGAAGTTGATTCCGATGAAAAACTGATCAATCTCACACAAAGACAATTAAAATTACATGTGATCAAAGCTCTTAAAAAAGCTATGAAGTCTCAATACAGATGTTCAAGATGCCATAAAACTGGTCATTATTCAAATTCTCCTAAATGCCCAAAAAATAAAAAGAAAAGTAGGTTCAAGAAAAAGGACAATATTAATATCGCTACTGTGGGAATGGTTACGGTGAGTCAGTCGCTAATAAGTGATAAAGTTTGTGCAATGATAGTATTAAATTTCTTTTAAAGATAGGGTTTTGATAAGGTGTTAGATTTGGCCAAGGTAAGTATTTTCTTTGTTAAATCATATTCTGGAACTCCCTTTAATGATTACTTTTTGTTAGCTAATTTATATATTTTTCTCAAGAAAGATTTTTAAACTTTTAGAAAGATCAAGAAAAGGTAAAAAATTCTCATATTTTTCTCTCGCTAATTACATAATATCACACTAATTACATCATTATTACTCGTATGTTTCTGTCTGTTTCACTCTTTACTTCTTCGATGCGATACTGGGTCGATCGTCGGTCACATGACCCAAATTGCGTTACTCTCCATTTCCTTCCCCTCTCATACTATCAAAGATTCAGATTCTGACTCCAATTCTGACTCTTCTGATAATGATTCTAATTCAGATTCTGGCTTTGGTTCTGAATCAGAATTGGATTCTGAAAATAATTTTACTGAGAATGATATCATGAAAATTATCAATACCGTTAAATCAAAAAAAAAGTAAAGCAGAAAAGTAGATCATTCTCTAAGAAAACATCCAAATCCCACAAAACGAAGCAGAAGAATATTTCTATCTTTGGTAAATCCTGAAATAAATCCATTATCCTTGAACAGAATATTTGTCAAATTTTATTAGATATGCTTAAGAAGTCTTTACCTGTGCATTGATTAGAGAAACTAAAATCTGAAATTGAAAATCCATTCAACTTGACATCAACAACCCAGGTATCAGACTCCAAGAAGTATAGAGATCCAGTTCCAAATATACCTGAATCAGATGGAGAGGAAGAAACACTAGAAAATCCTATGGAGATTGACTTTGTCCAGAGAAAAAAACCAGCTATAGATGTTGTAACCACTAAATATAAAATCAAGTGACTAGTAATTCTGGTGGCCACTGTAGATTCTAGTACAAATTTTGCAATTATGTCTGAAGATATAGCCAAATGATTAAAGTTGGTAATTGATACAAAAGATAAACATAATCTTAGAGGTATTGCTACTATTTCTACTGAATCTCTTGAAACTACCTAAAATATATCAGTGAACTTTACTTCTGGTTATACCATATACTCTGATTTTGCAGTGGTTAAATACCCCAAGCCAATATTGATTTTACCTAATACATTACTTGACAAATATGATTATGATTTACTTGCATCAAGACGGAAATTAAAACTTGTATGCAATGGTAAGGAATATTTCATTTCAGTTAATATGCATAAGGTAAAAAATAAGCTAGAAGTAAACTGTGCAACTGTATCCCAGGATAATACATCAGTGATATCAAATCAAATTTCATAAGAGACGAATAATAATGAGAATGACAATATTCCATTTGATGAGTAGTATGCTCCTGTGGGTTTTAGCTTATTGCAAAGTAATGAGATTTTATCTCTAAATTCTGATGATTCATCATTAAAAAAAAACGCATGAGCTATAAGGAGCTGAAAAAAATACTATATACTGTTTTCGAATCTAAAGCAAAAATAAATGATCTTTGTGAGAAGTTGCAAATACATTATGAAAACCTACTTTTATAGAATAAGAATATTCCCACATCTGAGCATATCTCCACTAGAGATAATATTATAGATTAGTAGTACCTAATAAGCAAATCATATTTGTTATATTTTTCTTATCTGTTCTGACTTCTTTTTTATATAATGCATTCAGATCCTCGCTACATATGTCAGTATTAACTGGTATTGAGTTACTGCTAGGTATTAAATCAGATATGTGAATAGATTTAGATCAAGATTTGGAACTTTTCTTTTTTATTTCTGTATTGAGGGGGGTAGATTCTAGATGTAGGTTTGAAGAACTATGATTCGGAGAATCACCTAATAACTTGCTTTTCAATAAAACCTTGCTTTTGGTCTTATTAAAATGTTTAGGTAATATTTCAGTAGAAATGGTACTTTGTATTATTTGTTGCTGGCATTCTCGATCTTCCCATATATTATCTACCTAATGTTTATTAATATGGAAATTTCTCATAATTCTATACTTAGGTACCTTATCTTTGAGAGATCTAATTGTTTCTATCTGCTCAGAAATTAGATATGTAAATTTTTCACGATAATATAATTTTAAAAATGATATATTCATGGTCTGATTTTTTACTGAATATTCAGAATGATATTTAATATTTTTAAATAATAAAAAATGATATCTATTATTATGGAATAATGAAAAATAATATTTATTATTATAAATGAATAAGAAATATTATACTACCTTCTCGTATATATACTCAAAGCCAGATATATAGAATCTTTTTTCAACACTTTATGCCAGCTCACGCTGAATATATAAGAAAAAAATGGTATCTAATATAATTTTTTAATAGTCTATGATGTTTAACCTTAAATATCATTAAATAATAATAGAAATTATTAATAAAACTAGCTTTATTATTTGTATATTATTTATTCCTAATATGGCTAATATTCATACATTACAAAATATTAAAGGCCATCGACTTGGTAGTATGCATGAGCAAGAGCTGGAAAAAAATTATATACTGTACTCAAATCCAAGACTGAAATCAATAACTTAGTAAGAAATTATAGGATAAATATTCTAAGCAAATGAAGGATTTTGATCAGGAGAGAAAAGGCTGGAACCAGGAAAAAAAACAATAGAAGGATATATTTAGTAATGTTAATAGCAATAAACAGAAGTTACACACCCATGCTTTAGAACTTATTAGTAAGACCAAGCAATTAAAAATTAAAAATATTAGTCTTACCTTTGAGAATGTCCATAAAGATCTTTTTCTTGCCGAATCTAAGGCCAGAAATATTACAAAATCCAAGAAAATTAAATTGCTTGAGTCTATAACCAAAATATTGGAAAGTAAGTTGTCTTCAGTTCAAAAAGATACAATTTTGATTCAGACAGATTCTATCAAAAAAAAGTTTAAGAATCTATCTTTCAAATCTAAAATAGCTAAATTGGAACAAGAGTTAGCTTCAACGGTTAATAAGCCTGGATACCTAAAATCTGAGAATATATCAAAACCTGCGATTGGCGAGGATAATGAAAAAAATATGCAGAGCAAGGAACAAAGTTCCATAATCAAGTCTAATGATATATCTGTAGTTAGTAAATCTAGTATAGATATCAGTCAATATTTTATACACAGAAAAAGTATAGACCAAGCTGGAAAAATTGATAATATATCTCTTGGGTTGAAAACCTGTAACTCTATCACTGACACTAGCTCTGCTATCCCGGTACCTACTAATGATGAGATTACTGAACTACCAAAAGTCGATATTGAGAATAGTCCCAAGATAAGTAATGAAATTAATGTTAGTAAAAGTAGTAAATATATATTTCCAGCTCAAGAAATATCGAATGTAAATTCCTACCTTGTACAGCCAGAAAATTATACCTCTCCTTTGATTAAATCGAATCACCAGATTCTGATAGGAGGGATAGGAGTGATCTCTGATATGGCAAGCACTTTGATGTCACAGTTATTAACATATAGTCTTCTTATTTTGTTGATTATTGTTATTATATGGTTCATTATATTGAGACACACCTGAGGGGTAGGGAGAAAAAGTGATTGATCATAGGATGTGTAGGCTGGATAACCGAGACTCTATTTGAACTTGAATATTTTTTATATATGAAAAAATATAATTAATAATGTATAAGTAATGCTAATATTGATAGTATTAGTGTAATATTTAACAATATAAATTGTTATATAATCTATTGACCATTTTTTATCATTTTATATAATAAAGATATACAATATCAAGTCTTTACTTTGCATGATGTATTGATTATATTAACTGATTCATTCCAAGTATTTTGAAAGCTTTCCAATATTAATCGATTATCTTCTAATATATAAAGTATAACAATTTTTATGTTGCCTAATTTAGATAGGTGTCAATAAAAGTGATACTTCAAGGCATTGAAAAAAATAATACTCCAAAGTTTTCAAATTAGTGATACTCCAGATTTCATTTTCTGATTATAAATACTATTTACATTTTTTGATACATGTTTGATAATGATATTCTAAAGTTTTCAATATAATGATATTCCAAAGTTTTCAATATAGTATTATTCCAAAGTTTTCGATATAGTGTTATTCCAAAGTTTTTGATATAATGATATTTCAAAGTTTTCGATATAGTGTTATTCCAAAGTTTTCAATATAGTAATATTCCAAAGTTTTTGATATAGTATTATTCCAAAGTTTTCAATATAATAATATTTTGAAATATATAAAAAATACAATTTAGGTACCAGTATAAGCCAGCTAAAGACTGAAAAAAGTTGATATTCCAAGATATAATTATTATAGAAATATAGATATATAAAATTGTACTTTAGGATTATATACAAATAGGTATCGAAAAAAAGTAATACTTCAAAATAAAATTATTACAGATATATATATTATAAAATTATGCTTTGGAGTATCAATAGATAAGATAGCAATTTGGCACTATGTGTAAAGATGGGTCCCTAAAGTATTTAGCATATAAAATTTACGTCCTTTTACGTCCACATCCCCTAGAGGACATAATTCCTAGCTCTTTACTTCAATAGGAACATAATTCCAGAAATGATTTGTATAGATGCTTAAAACTATAAAGAACCTTTGTAGGTAGTTTTTTTTTATTCCTTAATATAAAAATGAAAATTTTTAATAGTAAGGGACATTTGAATTATGTCCTCACAAATAATTTAGGGACCCATCTTTAACTATGTGTTTTATCATTGAATAATATTCGAATAAAGTATATGAAGCTAGCAATTCAGCATCATGTGTCTCATTCTGGGATAACATAATAGATAATGATTTGGCACTACATGCCTCATTCTTGGATAATATAATAATAACAATTCGACACTACATGTCTCATTATCGAGTAATATATATAAAGCTAGTAACTGCTAGCAATTTGACATTATATGCCTCATTCTGGGATAATATAATAATAATGATTCGGCACTATGTGCCTCATTATTGGGCAATATGTGCAAAATTAATAACTGCTAACAATTTGGCACTATGTGTTTCAAACCTGGCCCCTATAGAGGAATTAACCAGAAAGCTAAGGCACTTTGTGCTGGGTTCAGGTATAGTTCTCATATTGGGCCAGCTAAAAATAAAAAATCTGGCAATTGGATCATCAGATATTTTTTGCCAATGTGGTGTGTTTTATTTTTTATGCCATATTCAAATATACTACATTCTGCTTTTTAGGCTATACTGGCATACAAATAATAATATCAAATTTGATATCATAAGAAAATATGCAAAGTATTAGGCACAGACGACATAACCTACATCTGTGAACAATCTATAATTGAAAATAATCGCAACTATCAAACCAGCATACAGACAATGTTATTGAATTTAGGTTTCTAAAGAAATTTGAACTTGAAATAGAAGGGGTTATCGACAGGCAACATAACCTAAATCGGTGAACACCTTAGGTTTAAAATTGCTCGTAAATCCTAAAATGATATACAATATGTTGCATGTGACCCGATATGCAAAATACGTCATCTTGATATGTGTCATAAAAGGCAAAATGTGACATATTCGAGCATGTCATAAAAATGAAATGTACAACATGCTGTCACATGTCTTAGCAGTGTATCAAGAAAAACAAAATGTGCAACATTATTGGATTGGTAGCAAGTTCACATATATATCACAAAAAGTATGTCAAGAAAAGTAAAATATGCAATATTATCGGGTGATTAGCAAGTCCAAACTAAGTGGTATAATAGCAAATCTGTACAGATTCGCTATTATACCACTTTTTTTTTACTTTTCTATAATTTTTTATTTCATCATTTTTTCTCTATTCTATTTTTTTTGTAAGTTTTTATTTTAAATATCTATTCTTTATCTTTTTTTTTTCTATTAAAGTTTAATTTTTTCTTTCTTCTATAATTTTTTTTTCTTTTTAAGCCTTTTTCTTTTTTAGTGATTTTTATTAATCTCCTAACTAGTTGATTCCTTTTCTTAAGAATTATATTAAGAAGTAGCAATTTTTAATAAAAAGTATACTTTTTTAAAATTTTTTTTTCTATAGTCTTTTATAAAAAGAACAAATAATTTATCTTCTCCAAAAAATTAATATAACCATTATTATCAAATCTAATATTATTTATTATTGATAATTAGATTAGATATATATATCTAAGAAACTATTATATAACTATTATTATCTGAAACTTCAAGAAAATATATTCATGAATAATCAAAGTTATAAAGATATCTAATATTAATATAGTATTTCTGCAGGTATTATGCTGGTAATTAAAGTACTTAATAAGATAATATATAAAGATTAGAGATTTTAGTTATCTTTACAAACAGAACTGATAATAACAATAAAAGTTTCTTGCTTACTTCTTGATAATATAAGTTATTTTGATAAGATTAAATATTAATATTTATAAGAAAAAATATTTTTTTTTTATATTCAAGTAAAAGTTTTATTATTATTTAAGAGCCTATTCTGTTTTTAATTTGGAAACAAAGTTTATTCAAATATTTAAATAGTAACTTCAAAGATATAATATATTTTCTTAAGTATAATTATTGTTTTCTTTTATCTCAAGTTTTAGTGATGAGTTTAACAGGAAAATTAATGTTAGAAATATTGAATAAAAGATGATTTTACTTCTGTAATAATAAAAACAATTGTTTTCTTCTTACCTAAAGTTTTAATGATAAATTCATTAAGAAGATCAATATTAGATATGTTAAATAAAAGATCAATTTTACTTGAGTATCAATCCAGAAAAATGACTATTGAAATATTTAATTAAATAATCTAATTGAAATTCAAAATAGCCTAATATCAATTTTTTAACTTTACCTGCTATATATTAAGTTAACTTTAAAAAGCAAGTGTAACAAATTCTAAATATAACTTGAAGACAAATCTGTATATTTAATTGCAGTACTTTTATATATTTAAATATTATTTTATATATTATCTATTTTATAGTACAAAAAAAAAAAACAAAAAACAAAAAAAAACAAAAAAAAAAAAACTCTTTCCTGATTATCCAGATTCGCCTAAAATCCGCAGTAATCAGCCAGGAGTCCGCCTAAAGGCCCCACCCGCCATGGCAACACATAACAACAGCACTTCCAGGAGCAAGGGGTTGCTCTCCTCCACCCAGCAACAGCTTCCAGCGCCCAAAAAGCAGCAAAAACTCAAGCAAAAGCAGCAGCGAACAACACCTGAAGCAGGCAGCAGCCAGCAGCCAGCCACCATAGAGAAAGGGTAAAAGCCTCTTTCGACTGGGCAGCAGACACCCGGATGGATACAGAAGAAACACAGCAGGCATCAACCCCACCTACCTTTGGGGACTCGGACGAGGACTCAAAACTAACAGACCCAGAGAGCGAGGCAGAGGACGCCCTGCTCACCCAGCAACAACCACCCAAGCCGGCCAGGCATGCCTATGGGCCGCCAACAGACTGGCGCACCCAGTACGGCCGTTCCCGCTTCAAAACGGCCATCCAGGCAGAAAGCTT
>CAJVPV010000573.1:0-20710 GCA_910591835.1 Acaulospora morrowiae | reverse complement strand
ATAAAAAAAATTAAAAAAAAAAAACATAAATTAATAGTATAGTACCATATATTACTGCATACAATACCCCCCCAAAAAAAAAATACTTAATAAATTATGATATTAAATATCATATTAATACTATTTAACTATTTTTATATGAAATAAAATTGATATCTTATAATCTGAATCTGGAAGTACTAACTACCGTATACTACTGCATATAATACCCGGAAGGGTATTTTACTAGGAGAGAGATAGTATTAGTGACAGAATATATCATTATTATAAAATTCAAAATATTATTGTCTTACTTATTATTATATTAATATATCCAGTAGTAATCAATTATCAAGCAACAGTTTTCTTGAATACTACCCGGTATTATTAATGAGGGGTAGTATTTGGGGGAGGGTATTGTATGCAGTAATATATGGTACTATACTATTAATTTATGTTTTTTTTTTTGAATTTTTTTTAAAATTTAAAAATTTAAAATTATAGTAATAATTAATATATTTATATTAATTTTAAAATATATTTCATTTACAAAAATAATTTTATTCTTTTATAAATATAATATATTGTAATTTGATATTGTATATGTTTTTCAAAAAAATATTATTCTTAAAATAAGTTTATAAAAAAAAGAAAACAAGTTAAAAATTTAATAACAAATATATATATTTAAAATTTTATTTTATTTTTTTTTATTTTTTTTTTCAGATGAAAGATACTTTGTACATATGCATTTTATTAAGTAATTTATATCCTATTATAGATACACTAAGGTCCATTTAAGTTAACCTCGCTTCTACACCTATAGACTTACCCAGTATACCAATTGAACACCTTGAAGGTGAATCCACACCCTGGGTGAGATCTTTAGGAAATAGAAAATCCTATCGCTAGTTTATAAACTATCTAACCTAATCTAGATCCTGTCTCGACTGCATCTGTTATAGAAGAGGCACAATTATTACCTTTCAGGGATATGGTTATGGAACACCCAGATATCCCTGTATATATTTTTTTTCTAGAACCTTGAAGAAGGTAAATTACTCTTTGTCACCACCTGCGGCTTTCGATTATACCAAGTACCTTATTTGAGATATAACCTTCTTTTAAGCAAGTGCTGAATTGGGATAGCCCCAGGCTAGGATGTTCTTTGTGTGACGGAGTCTGCCGTCACCAGTTTTGGTTAAAGTTGTAGACTTATACCAAAGTTAAACCAGAAGCCTTTCCTTGTGTAACCTTCCTTGATTTGACCTGTTTTCAGCCCGCGATCGTCAGGAAAACCAGAGATCCTATCTTCATGTAGTCTAGTTAAATTTGAAAATGGATTGTTGGCTGATTGAATATGATATGAATTAGGAGCCAGTTAACCAATCATGAAGGTGATAAATTTTTTATAACCAGATGGGTTTGAATTCTAGATCTTCTTCTAATGACCTATGGGGCATTACCACTATGTCATGAATCCATAGGTTTTATATTTAAAATTTTATATAAATTATTTATATTTATATCATATAAATAAAATTTCAAAAATTTTTGTTTTATATTATATATACTGTATATATAACAAAAATTCAATAAATTTAATATATTGTTAATACTTGGTCTTAATAGTTTTGTTGCAATAGGCTACAATTAATTTACTATGTAAAGATTGTTAATATAATAACAATAAATATTTTTATTTAAATAAAGTCTTATATTTAATGCTTGTTCATAATAAAAAAAAAATAATAATAAATTTTAATATATTGTATATTGTAAAAAAAAATAACTATTATATTTTTATCTATAATACAATAAATAAATATTTATTAAATATTTATAAATATATAGTTAAATATTTTATAAATTACTTTATATAACATGTTTTTAATTAATATATTGAATTTTAATCTACTTTATAAAGATGTTTAATATAATGGAAGTGATATTAATTATCAATAAAAACCTTGCATCTAATACCCTTGACCAATTAAAAAAAAAAAATTAATATATTGAATTTTTTAAAAATAATTAAATTTTATAATAACAAAAATTTTTTACTATTTTTTAAAAAATCTTATTTTTAAACTAAATTTAATTATGTTTTTAACTTTAAAACAAACCATAAAAAAAAAAAAATTATTATTATTTATTATTTTAAAATTATTTAATTGGGTTTTTTTATTATATTCAAAAATATATTAATAAAATATTAAATTATAAAAACAATTATTGTAAAAAAATTATTGTTTTTTTTGCACTATACTGTGTATAACAAAAATTAAATATTTTTTCAAATTAAATATTTTTAAATAAAAAATCAAGTTTTACATATCTAAATATTTTATGTTAGTAAATAATATTTATTTATAGTTTGTTTGGCGTGCAAATTGTACCAGGAAATTAAGCCGGATGAGTTAGCCGCCAAACCAAAGGCATGTTTAATTAATATACCTAATCAAATTTAAATTTGCAGAAACATGCAATCACATAGGGAACAGTAAAAAAAATATAAAATGAAACACGTTCTGAACGTAGATATGAAATTAAAACTGATGATCGCCTAATAATAGTGCCTTGTCAAAAAGTCTTAATTTATTAGTGTTAAAATGTGTAACTTTTTTTAAGAAGCAACAAAAAAATAATATCATTTCTATCCGATGTAGGTTGTGTATAAATGAATCAGGATTTCAAACATATTATTTTCTACCAAAAACCAATCATCACTCCAGAGAATCATTTGTTTGTTCCCAGCGATCAAAACTTTCATCGACTTCCGTCACGGTTACACTCTTTCCTTTTCCTTTTTTATTTTTCGCGTCATCGGTTTTTTGATTATTTAAAGAGTTCTCACTAGAGTTAATGTTATTCACACTCTCGATACCAACATCGACATTCGACGTAGAGGCATTTGCATCTGTTGACACTGCAGGTATCTCGGCTGCAGGAATCTGAGGGAGCACACTCAAGGTCTGAGTCAGTGTACTGATAATATTATAAATTTGTCCTTGAGTATCTTGTAATATTCGAATTCTTTCCGAAAGTGCTTCCCGTGAAGTAGTTTCCAGAAGACGAATTTGTTCTTCCGATAAATTACTTAGTGATGATGAAGTAGCATTGCCACCTGCATTCGTATTACCATTACTTCGCATAGGCAGAATGGGGAAAAGTGGTATTAACCCGGGTGGGACATGACCAGGGAATTGTGAAATATGCGGTTGATGACCTATAGATTGTTGCACTGAAGAAAATATTCTAGATGCTGTGTTGTTTTGATCCCAGGGCCATCTGGGTAACGTGGACGAAGATGAATTTGTGGGGGGTTGTGAATGTGATGCATTGGCAGCTTCATCCTGTATTTAATTAAACCAATAATTAGTAAAGAGAATGTTCTTGTAAAATTGATAATAAGCATGCTCATAATAACCTCATTTGATGTTCGATCTCCAGAGTTATTTTGTGAAGAATCCTGATGAGTGGATTGTTGTGTATTTTGGTTCGCTAATGGGTTTGCCTGATCTTCTACATTACGTTCGTTCAAGTTTGCATGCGGATTCGGAGGAACAGGCCATGGGCCTTGCATCCCCGGAGGAGGAAATATTGTTACAGCCGGAAATCCTGGAATTGGATTTGCTATGAAACCTGGTGGGTTAACAAAAGGAATTCCAGGTAGTTGAGGTTGAGGCTGAGGTTGCTGTTGAACATTACGTTGAGCCGGCACAGGACGCGCTTGTTGTTGAGGTTGAGTCGCTTGTTCTTTTTTTCGGTTAAAAATTAAGTCAAAATTAAATTTCAATAATAAGGGTCAATTATCAATAATTACACATACTTACGTTCTGACAAGACGGGTCTTCGACTTCGAAGCGAATAAAAATTAAAGTTTTAAATTACGGAGTACGTACGAAACGTATCTATCATCGAAGATAAATTATTCTTACCACGTAGGGCAGCTCTGTTGTCTCTCCAACCAACTGCGCAAGCAATGAAAGTGAAAGATATGTCCACAAGGTAACCTCTTTGGAACATCACCTAAACCATTATTATTTCCTTGTCTAGCATGTTGCGGCCTACCTCCAGCAATATCCTCAAGTACAATATTATCATTATTATTTATATTGGCAGCTATCATCTCTTCTCGACAGATGATACATGTTCGATCACTCAGTCGTTCGAGTTCTTCGTTGGTTGCATTCGGGTAACGCTCGTTCATATTCCTTGTGGCACGACGATATCGAACAAGATCACCACATTTTTGAAGAAAAGATCGAAGTGTAACGTAAACGTCACGTATTATATGTAGAGGTATTCCATAATACATAAGTATTATCGCAAAAAATATCAGATAGGTAATCAACTTAAAGAAATCTATAATCGCAAGATTCAATATATAAAGGGATTGATGTCAAATTAGATCAGTCATAAGAATGTTACATGTGTAAATGAGAATAAAATCATTACCGGTCACGAGTTCCAAGTAAAAGACGTAGATGGACTTATTTTCCCACGGCTCCTCTCGTCTCATATCAATAATATTCAAAATATATTTGGATATGGTAGATATTATGGTAGCTCCTAGAATAGAATACTGAAGTAATCATTGGATGGTCAAGATTAGAGTTTATATAATAGAGGTTTAAATGAAGATAATAAAGTCCGTGAACTGACTTCGAATGCAAACATGATCATCATATTTGGACCAACTTTCATGATTGAATCGACGGCATTATGAACAAGGATGGCATCTACAACACACAATATTTCCATCAGCGAAACCATTCGCACGTGGAACGATATCGGAACAGCCGGCGACTGCTCCATCTGAATTCGAAAAGAGAAATTATATGTGAGCCAGTGAAGATACAATGATTCAATTAGATAATATCGTTGCTTACGAATTCTACTCGATCCTGACACAACCAATGAAAGATTTTCAAGAACAATAAGGTAGTAAATGTCACAACAAATCTAGTATCAAACTCATCCCGGAAGATGGTCATGGCCAAGCATGTTTCCGTTACTGCATACCAAGACCTCTCATATAAATGCTTGAAGAATTGATTATCTGTGAGCATCATGAAATTTTACAAGTAACTAGTGAAAAGTAAGGGTACCTCTATTTCAACAGCGCGCAAACGTCCGAAAAATATGGTTTGAAGTAATTGCCCGAATATAATGGTGAGAAAGAATCCCATATTCATGAGGATCTGTGATGAACAAATAAGTTAGGAAGGCAGGTTAAAATGTGATCTACAGAGCTTGATTCTAGCGATCTACGTAGGGCCAGTTATCTGAGACTTAAGGTGCAATAACGTTTTCTTAACTATTTCTTCATTTACGAACGTACACGATGTTAAATAAAGGCCACTGCATACCATCATGCAAGCGCTGGATTTCGATAAGTAAATGCAGGCCGCATAGAAGTTGCTCCTTTGACGGAACGCCGCCGCAACGATCGACAGGGATAAGAAAGTGCTGACCCCCCCATAGACTGCTAGTCGCACCATTTTAATGTTTTTTATGTTTGTTCGTCACCACAGTTTTGAGAATTTGTTATATGTTGGAGTAGTTGAACGGGTAACTTCGAAGAAAATCAAAGCCATCACCCATTCGTAAAAAAGCCAATTTATGATGCCACGTAAGTTTACAGAATCTCGATACTACCCATTATACAAGCCAATCGTTTTCCATCACCGTTTTACAAAAATTTAATTTAGCAATGAACATAAAAATGATTAGCTAATTGACTTAAATAATAAATAATACTGGCGCTAATAATAACAAATTCATAGTAGTTAAACAATATATCGATATAACTTTACCAAAAAAAATTTTTTATGGTACGCCGATCTAAATAGATATGTAGTTGTCTATATAAAATAACCCAGTTCCTCCACGGGGGATGTGATCGTGATTTTATGTGAGCAGACGATGGTATCCGCAATTGAATCGAGTTAAAAAAAAAAAAAGACTACCAAGATAGTAAACTTTAACAATCAGAACTCAAACAAACAAAAGGTTACCTGAAAAATGTCATCCATTTTGAACTCTGTGCGGGACACCCTATATGCGGTTACCTCCTGCTGTTTCCCAAATCCGATAATTCACATAAATCGCCGAACTTTCAAAGTGATCAAATTGCTTGCTGAGGGGTAAATATTTTATTCTAATTAAAATCGGAATTTTGATATTCGTCTAGTTTTAACGAATATTTTGTTCTTACGTACCGATTCTAAAAAGGGGCTTTTCCTTCGTTTATCTGGTGCAGGATGCCAGCACTGGTCGCTTCTATGCCCTTAAAAAGATTCGATGTCCTATCGGAAGTGATTCGGTAAAGAATGCGATGAAAGAAGTTGAGATGTACAAGCTATTCCAGCATGAGAATATTATCAAAGTTATCGTAAGTAATTTTTGATTTTTTCAATTTTTTAAATTCACTCGTATTAATTAAGCCTCATGTTAGATTCACGTTTGATGAATGATATTAGGACACTTGCGTTGTGCAAGATAAAGACGGTGGCAAAATAGTTTATATTTTTCTTCCATATTACAAGGTTGGTTGGTTATGACACATGCATCCATCATACAGTTGGTGTTTGAATCCTTCATGTCCTATTAACATTTATGACCTAAATTAGAGTGGAAATCTTCAAGACGCAATAAATAACAATTTGGTGCACGAGTCTCATTTTGAAGAGAAGAACATGCTCAAAGTATTCCGAGGAATTTGTAGCGCCGTTCAAATTCTTCATAAATATAGATTTCCGTGTGTCCCGAAGAGGTCGGAAAACGCTGATGGTAACCATAAGCTTCCGAATGGAACCGTCACCGAAAACAGTATACTTGTCCAAGCCACACAAAACGATGATGATATTGTGCCATTTGCGCATAGGGATATCAAACCTGGGTATGTTTATTGTATGTGATGCATGATTTGAAGTTGATTCATATTTTTAAAAGATTTATTTATGTAGTAACGTTTTATTATCCGATGACATGCAAACCCCCATTCTGATGGATTTTGGCTCTCTAATTCGAGCACGAATAAAGATTGAGAATCGCAACCAAGCGTTGATGCAACAAGATTTAGCATCGGAACATTCAACCATGCCTTATCGTGCTCCCGAATTACTCGATGTCAACACTAATACAGAGCTAAACGAAAAAGTTGATATTTGGGTAGGAATTTAATACAGAGTGATCGCTTTTTTTTTTCTTTTTTTTTTTTTTGCCCATCGATTAATCTGTCGGTTCTTATGTCAAGTCATTGGGGTGTACTCTGTATGCGATGGCTTACGGAAAATCACCTTTCGAGAACAGCCTCAGCGAGCAAGGGGGATCGATAAGACTAGCCGTTCTTAGTAATCAATTCAAGTTTCCCGAGCAAGATAGGTACGAGAAAAATGGGAATTAAATTACCACATCATTTGTTTACCATATGCATTTATTTATTTTAACCGTTCTTGCAGATACTCTCAAGAATTTAGAGATTTAATTAGTTTCATGCTAAAAGTCGATCCTAAGCAACGGCCTGATATCGACCAGGTATCGTTTGTTCTTCATTCTCTTCCTTGGAGTTTAATGACACCATGTGCCTTTGCTAATTATTGTTATTACTATTACAGGTGATCGAAAGAGTGGATGGCCTACTAGAAAGTTCGGAGTCGTAAAAAAAAAAGGGAGAAATCATTAAGAGACAATGATTGGTATTTTCGATTCTGTTAATCCGCCAGTTTATATAATTATATTCTTTGTCATTTTAATTTTATATTCTTTCTTGCTGTATTAGTATGCATGTCATATATTCTTATTTGTTAGGAATTTGGGGTTATTAAGATAGGCTCATTAGATATTTTATTTTATTATTGTTTTTTTTTTTTCTGGAGAATCGGTTATTATTCAATTGTTATTATCATTTTATTATCATTTCTTTTGTTCTCTCGACAAATGGAATGTACAGAAAGAAATAAAAAGATTTTATATACAGGTTATAAGTTACTCAAAAAAAGTGCTAACATGAAAAATTAAGATTGTATGAATGTGTCATATTTTAATTTATATATTTATGAGGTTTTTCTTATCAATTTAAAAGTATAATAGTCTTGTACTAATAACATGTAGTATTATTATATATATTTGATATTCAAAAAAAAAAACTAAGACAATCAGGAAACTACTTTCGTTATCCCAACTAAGAAATACTAAAACAGATTATGAATATATTTTTTCTATTTGTTCTTGAATAAGGAAAAAAAAAAAATAATAATAAAAAGAAATAAAATAGTGAGGTAATGGCATGTTGACCGAATTTTTTCGTTTAAAACATAGAACATATAACAAACTCTATTTAATAAAAATTAGCCAACTTTACATTCCCTAGAAGTGATTGATAGTAGGGTAAATTGTTGAATCCAGTACAGATAGTACCAAAGGAGTGACTCTCTTCAGTTTAATCTCAAAGCAAATAAAGAATAAAGTAGAACATTTTGATCCTGCAAGTTTATTTCAAATATTATGCTGCTCACATGTAATTTTACCGGGTGTAAGGATGATAATTATGTTGTCCTCGAGCCTGGTGGCTGCTATACATGGCACCACCAGCACCACTTGCGTTCATTGAATTTGAATAAGATGACCGAGTAGGTCCACTGCGTGAACTACCACCGCGACCATAAATGGGAGGAGGATGGTGATGATGATGATCTCTACCACTGTAACCATCATCGCGACCAGGGGAGTGACGATAACCGCCGCCCATACGACTGCTGGAACTTGGACCACCTAGAGCCGAAGCGCTGCCAGCAGAGGATGGACCACCAGAGCCGTAACCACCTTCTCTTGCATACCATTGGCTATAAGAACCCCCACGACCAGACCCGTACCCACTTCCTCCGTATTGGCTGCTGTAATTGCCATATCTAAGTCATCATAATCAGAGTTCAACACGTTGACATTCATTTATCCGTCTATAAATCCATATGTATTGCGTATCTTCTATTGACTTACCTCGAGGAATAATAAGCGTGCGTCATTGCATTGTACTGAGCGTACCCGCTGGGATAGCTACTTGGGTAATTGTAACCGGAATATTGTCCGTATCCGCCGTAACTAGGATATGAACTAGGGTTATAATTTCCAACACTTGAGTTTCCATCCTTGGTACCACCGGTAACGGCGTAAGGAGACCCGTACCTGCTATTAGCTGAACTCGTCGGTGATGACATAATTCCAGGTGACGCGTTTGTTGAAGATGACGATCCGTAACTCTGATGACTGTACATTGTTTGCACACGTTGTGATTTATGTTTAGGCATCGCGCGTTTTACTTCAATCTAGGCATTAAATTAAGGTCATTGAAAATAAATATAAATTAATCGAGAGATAAGCACATAAATATCCTTTTCCACATGAGAGAACTGATTAGTGAAACATTACCTGTTTGTTATTGATCTCTAAATCATTACGACTCATAGCTTTTTCAACCGGTTCGGATGAATCAAAAGTGATAAAGCCAAAACCACGGGGCCTCCCAGAATCACGATCGACCATTAATGTAGCATCTATGACATGACCGAATTGGGAGAAATATTCTTTGAATTCTTCTTCGGAGACTTCAGGAGCAATACCGCCAACAAAGATTTTTTCGGTCTTTTCCTGTTCCTCACGAGGAATGGCACGTTTTGGATCAATCTGTGTACATATTTGAAGATCATCAGTAAAAGAAAACCGATGATAACGCGAACGTTAATGAAATCGTTAATAAAATAATCTCCAGTTGTGTGATTGAAAGGAGAATGAGTGATTCCAAAAGGTTTATCCTCGTTATTGTTATTGCTATGATTAATGTGAGTCTTATTTTTTGTTCGATCATATTTTCCCTTATAACTTACAATTTTGCCATCCAAATGATGTTCCTTGACCAATACAGTATTGACGACGGATGGATCCACAAATGTTAGAAAACCAAACCCACGAGATCTTGAGGTACTTGGATCTCTCATGACTATGCAATCCGTGACTTCACCGAATTGTGAAAAGTAATTTTTAAGGCTCTCTATAAAAAAGAACATTTTATTCGTAAATCATTTTGACGGTAAATGAAAAATAAAGAATGATATGGCTTGTTGCATAATGATGTTTATGAACGACATTATCTCGAAACATCGTTGAAAGAATCACGGAATGGGATGCAACATCATAACAAAAATAAATTCATCCCATTCATTCAACTTTATGAACACGATGATAGAAATAAGATAAGTAGAATAGAAATAAAATTATTCAATTTTCTTCTCTCTTTAATATATATATATATATATATATATTCTTTTTAATTATAATATTTGCCTCTTTAAAATACAGAAAAATAATAATTCAAGAGGAGTCTAACGACGGATGCATCGTACTGTGTTTCAACAGATATTATATATATTGTATATTATATACGGAGAGAGAGAAGAGAGGGACCAAAAAAAATAACAAATAACGTAATTTACAACGAAAAAAGCTATGTTGCTAAAACACTCTCTTACCATCGGTGGTTTCCCAATTAAGACCTCCTATGAACATCTTTCTACAGTATTCAATGTGTAACGATTATGGTAAAGGAATACAGTAGATAGATAGATGATTCGATTTATATAGTATAGTAGTAAATTAAAGAAAGTGTAAAGGGAATATGGAAAAAAAGAGAAACCTATTAGTTTTATTTTACTGCAATACTAAAGATAGAAAAATTAAACCTAACTCTGAAAATTCTGATTTTTCTTTATCGAAAACTCTCTGTTTTACCCCTCTCTCTCTTTGCTTGCTAAATACAATTATTTTTTTTTTCTTTCTTTTTCTTAAATTTAGTTCCTTTCCCAAAATTACTTTATCATTAAATGTCCATCAAGGATAATAATAATAAAACATAACTCGTTTAGTCTACATAAAAAAAAACGTGACTATTAGAAGTTTCCGCCAATTTTCTTCTTCCACAGGGTCCAGCTCCGTGGGGTCTTTTAAGAGCGTGCACGTCTTTTGGATCGAAGAGCAAGCGGGATTGTCTCGGGAGAAAGGAAAGTAGCAAAGAAACATTTCACAAGCAATGATTCCAAAAAGGAGAGAAGCAGAGTGGGAAAAACAAAGAGCAAAAAAAAACCAAAAAAAAAAAAACGCAAAAATGAAATACTTTACCCTTCCTCATGTGCAGGTTTGTTGTCTTCTTTTTTATCGGAATCTTGACCTGATCTGCCATCTTGTTTGGAATCAGATGACTGACGTGATGAAGCGCTTTCGGCTGCCATTGAAATTGAGTGAATGTGCTGTCAATCTAAGTTACTGAGCTCTTAAAGAGAGAAAAGAAGTCTGTAAGACGTATGACTGAGTGTTGATTCTTTAAATTGATAAAAGAAAATTTAATAATAATACGTAAGGTGAAAACAACGTACTATAATAATAATTTATTGCCGGTACCAATAATGATGCTGCAGTTGGACCCAATATTCGGAGTTCATGTATGGCAACACTATGACAACCAAAAACGTCAGTTTTTACATGTATCGGAAAATCACATACTCCACGCATACATTGCATTTTTGGGATGAAATGTAGCATGACTATTTATACCAATCTTAATAAATAGCTTTTTTTTTCATTGTAAACAGGCATGTCTATCGTAACGATATTTGTGCACAGTGATAACGCGTCTTCGGAAAGAAGATTCGATAAAAGTTTAAGCATTAGACAATTAAAAGTATTCCTTTTTTCTTTCCCCAACAATAAAAGATTATAAAAAAAAGTATAACAAGTTTCAATTTTTTTGGATCTAGGGAAAACTCGAAACCATCACTGGCATACCAGTTGATTCTCAACTACTGCAACTATACAATGGGGATACATTAGTTGCCTCCGTTGAAGGGGACGATTACATGTTCGGTGCCTTTCCTGTAGATAACCTTATGACGCTAAAGGTTTGTAAGTTCGAAATTCTGGTTCAAGCAACATACTCATATCTTACGATCGATATCTTAGGTCATAGACACCAGTCCGGCTAACCTTCGGAATCAATACAACGACCTGTCCCTCGTGGAAAAGTATGAAATGCCCGAGGAAGATTATGCGAAACGCACAGGTAAACTACAATTCATTCAGTTATCAATTTGCTCTCCAACCAAACTCACTGTATTATATCTTGGGATTGACCAAATAGATTCGGTCCTCGCCTTCAAACAACGCAATAAACTAGGAAGATTCGGGAATGACAGTTCTTCCACTTCAGAATCAACTTATACATTCGAAGAAGAAGCGAAAAATATTAAAACGGGTGATCGCTGTGAAGTCGATTTTGGTGATGGAAGTGAAGGTCTAAAAAAACGTGGAATCGTAAAATATGTTGGTAAGAAACAATCTACCTTATTTCTCTTAGCTATCACAACATTGATCATGGGTTGATCCCGAGAAATACACACTATCGAAGGAGAAACAAAGTTCAAGCCAGGTTATTGGATTGGTATTCAGTATGATGAACCAATTGGAAAACATGATGGACTGTAAGTAATTTTTGGCCAACGTTATTTTTTATTTCCTCCTTTATTAAATTACAGCAATTAACTTATGACAGTGTTCAAGGTGAAAGATATTTTTCGTGTCCCGATAAATATGGTGCTTTTGTCAGACCAAATAAAGTTAAAGTAGGTGATTATCCTGAAGAGGATTTTGAAGAAATGTAACGTTTAGATGATAATAATTCAAGGTAAGTAATTACTTATGTTGATGACTTACATTATTTATTTGAGTTTTTACATAAAAGTTTTTATGAATGAAAATATACACGATTTATGCTCGATTTAATTAGTATTTACTATTATTAAAGATTTATCACATGTACTCTTTACATATAAAAGATCTGCAAAAAACATACATATTTATGCATTATTTTAATTGCCTTTTATTATATTCAAGAGAATATTAAATTATTTAAGTGTATAACATATAACTTCCAGAATATACAATAATTTATATTATTTATTTTATAAATTGGTGCTAGATTTTATTTTATTTTTTCTTATTTTTATCAATATACTTTGTGATTTATAATATATAGAGTTTATTAAGAGTGTCTATTTATATCTTGTTTTTTTTTTTTTTGAAGTTTTTTACAAGTTATTAGGTGATCTATTGTTTCTTCGTGTATGTGACAAAAGACATATTTGGTGTTTGTTAATATTTCTTGAATATTATGTTTAACTAGATTGTCTATAGTTAATAATTTATTATATATAAGTTTGGTTTTAAATATTCTATTTTTTATTTGCTTAAAAAAGATAATTAATAATTTTTTGTTATTGTTGTTAAATCAGAAACCTCTTCAATCAATTTTGTTATTCATTAAATTATATGATATTTTTTTTATAACATTTAAAATTTTTTAACTAAAAAGTTATTTTTCATTTATTTTTTAAATAATTAAAATATTTTTTAAAAAATTTATATTAATTTTAATTATATATTGTCTATTGATAATATTTATTTTTTATTTATTTAATAAAAATTGGTTTTAAACAAACTTAAAATTTTTAAGTCCATATAATTCATAAGCAATTAGTTATATAGAATTATATATAAAGAATAACTTTAATTATTATAATTTTAATAATTTAATTATAAAAATTTTAACTTGTATTAAAAGTAAAATAATTTTTTTATTTTAAACATATATTAATTAAATTTTACATAATTTTTTATATTAAAATTTTTTCAATAAAATTTTGATTTTTTTATTTAATAAAGTTAATTGAAAATATTTTAAACTATATTTTTTATAATATAGATAATTATTTTTGAAAATAAATTAAAAATTTAAAATATATATCTATTATCCTAAAATTAAAATCCTTAATTTCAAATTATATAATATTGATAATTATGTAATTAATTTTATTTTGAGTTTTAATTTTTGTTATTTTTTTTTTTTAATCTCACAATCAGGTTGGTATTGTTTATTTATTAAATCACAAAGAACCATTACACATACGAGAATATATGCAAAGTACAAATTTTCTTGACCCAACTTACTCATCAATAGCCAAAGTCTCTAGATACAATTTATGGGAGTGATATATTGTTTTCCTAAAGAATAAAATTATAATCTTGAACTTCCGATAGGATCAAAACCTACAAATCACATCTACAGTCATAACCATAAATCCAAATTATATCATCTTCTCTTGTAAAAACTATACAAGGAAGAAAAGAAATAAAAAAGAAAATTTTTTAACAAAGAGAAAAGAAAAAAAAAACTATCATCTATTCTAACTATCATTGAAAAGATTATTTTAATGAACTTAAAATCCAAGCCTCTCATGGTATCCCACTTCTTATCACTTGTGACCAGACAAATTGTTTAATTTCCATTGAAGTAATCGATATTCAAGAACATTTAAGAGTACTTCCAAGAGAATATTTCTTGAAACTTTATATTTAAAGACTTCTAATCAAAAAGGATATTGGTTTTCTATTGTTAATTACTCTTCCAAGTAAGGTTCTGAACTGAGTATCGAAATAGTATCAAAATGATACTGACTTGGTATCGACTTATAATAAAGTTAATATATAAGTTGTAACTCACTATATTAAATTCATAGTAAATTCAATACTGATTTGGTACCGAAATGGTATCATTAGGAACCCTATTCTCAAGCCATATCTTTTGAAATTATTGTTTTATTCAACTAGTAAATAGTTTCAAAATTCCTTTCTTTAAACATTTTTAAGATAAATATCAGTATCTCAACTTGTTACCAGATTGTGATAGAACCTAGATCTTGTTGCTACTTCCTATTCTCAAGAAAGAATAGGGAAGAAAAAAAAAATAAAAGGATAGGAACAAAAAGAATTGCTTCTCTTCTACTTATAACTTTTACTTTACCTAAGACTCCTATACTACTTCTTCAATCAAAAACCATCCAACTCTTTCAGGAACCAATCATATTATCAGTTTGGTGTTACGCAACTAGGAACACGTGAGGAGTACATGTCTTGTTTACTTTTTTTGAGGCTAACATAATTAACCAATCCGTGGCCTTGACCAATCATCTTTTAAAAGATCTGGTATAACCAAAAATCCAGGATCAAACTGAGATAAGCAAAATTTCTCAAAAAAATCAAAAAAAAGAAAGCACACTTGAGAAAAAAAAAAAGGGAAGCCAAAGAGATAATGAAAAGACTAAAGACTTTTTGTTTCTATTTCTCTAGATTTTTGAATCTTTTGGAAGTCTTTAAAGAGTATTTTTTCTTATCAGTTTTCTTCCTAGAAAGGTATTCTTGCCATAGACTTTTTAGATAGGTTTCTTGTATTTAGTTGTCAAAATAAATAAGAAAAGTGTTTTGAAAATAAAAAATAAAACAAGTAGTAGCTTCTGCTCGCTCTGTTGGTTAAGGAATCAGTATTGTTAAGGAAAGTGTATAGACTTTATTATCATAAAGACAAAAAGTCTTTTGAGAATGTCTGTTTTTTGGGTTGGCAAAAAGATCAGTAGAAAGAGTTAAAGAGTTTTATTGTTTTAATTTTTATTATTAATTTTTGAAGATTTGATTTTTTAATAATAAATTAAAATATTAATATTTTTATTATTATATACATTGCTAAAATTACCTAATTTTTATAAATATTATTATTTAATTGTCATTTAATTATTATTTAATAGTTAAATAATAGTAACAAAGCAGTTACAGTAATGTTAACTATTATACTATTGTATTTTATTGTTATTAAATTGCTATTAAATTACTACTAAATTGCTATTATATTGCTACTATATTATTACTAAATCATTTTTATATTGCTAAATATAAATAAAAACTATATTATAACTATTTTATTACCATTCAAATAATTTTTATACTACTATTATATTATTATATTGCTGCAGATAATGATGAAAGTAACTCCATATGTTCTGTTCTGGTTCTATGGAATGCCATTCTAACAGTAGAGTCAAAATCAAATGGTATTTTACAAAACTACTAAAAGTGGAATTGAAACTGAATAATGTTTTATAGAATCACTCAATAAAACAGCTCTAATAAATTAAATTATGTATATTTTATATAAATATTATTATTCAATAATATTATAAAATAAGATTAAGAAAGGAGTGTATCAGAGAAATCAAAATAAATCAAGCAATAATTATTCCTGTAACTAAAACCATACATGGTGCAAAGCTCCACAGTCAAATCTTAGGACACCTGGACAAAATACAAACATCACCAGGCTAAAGATGGGTCCCTAAATTAAAGACGAGAACATAATTCAAATGTCCCTCACTATTAAAAAAGTTTTTTTTTAAATATAAGATTAAAAAAAAACTATCTACAAAGGTTTTTTGCAATTTAGGACACTTGATCCAAGTGTTTTTTGAATTATGTCCCTATTAAAGTAATGAATAAATAATTATGTCCCTTCAAAAGAGACATAATTGATCTGCGAAATTTTATATGCTAAATAGTTTAGGGACCCATCCTTACACCAGGCACAATAATGCACAATATACAAAATCCAAAGAACAAAACACAAACCAGAATCAGTGTCGTAATTAGTGGAAAACAAAATTACAAAATATCTACAAACCAGCAGCCCAAACAAAGAAAAATTAGTCAAAATAACTAAACAAACAGAAAGCTTAAGAAGAATAAAAGCATATACAGATAGCTTAATGGTTCAGGAAACAACCAATCAAACCAAGATAAGAATGGGATGGCACATAACCAATCAAAAAACAGGAGAGAAAGTTATATACTCAGAATGTACAGAATATTTTCCATTATTAACGAGAGAAGAATTGATGACAATTCTAACCATGTTGGTCACAATCCCAGCATAAGCAGAAGTTGAGATATATACAGACAGCCAGGCAACCATTCAAGGGATTCAAAAAGAAGACAAAAGAAGCTACCAAATTTACAAAAGTGCAAACTGGATAACAAAAACTTTAATTAAAAGAATTATCAAAGAAAAACAAGGACAAACAACATTTATTAAAATCAAAATGTATTAGGGAGAAGAGAACAATGAAGAAGCAGATAAATTAATAAAAGAAAGAGTGAACAGAGGAGATAAAACAATATAACAACCAATTCAAGAATAGCAGCATGGAAAACACTAAATTGTAAAGAATATCAGCTAGACACAAACATCTAAGAATTCTTGAAAAACATGCAAAACACCAAATAGATGACAAACTGGATAATACAAAAAAGAAACAAAGTATGGATTGAATACAGAAATGAGCTACAAATAGACTGGCACTTTACCTGGAAAGCACAACACTAATCTAAAATAACTAAAATGCATACAAACCAAGAAGACCACACATATAGAAGAATCAGGTACAGATTATTAAATAGCAAACTCCCTATACTGGATAGGTTAGCAAAAAAATGACCAGATATCTACAAATTAAACAAATGTCTAGGATGTAAAGAAAAAAAAAGCCTAGAGTACTTGATGCACAAACATTGGCAATACAAAATAATAGATAAATATAAAAAGATAATAAAAGAAGAAATAGAAGCATGTCAAAGAAACCAAAACAAAGGAAAAAAGAAAGAAGACTCAAAACCAAAAATGCCATTAATTACAAACTTAGAGAGCATAAGAAACTATATAGTGAAGGGAATCCTGACCAAAGAGATAACCCAATACATATACCAGTTTGCAAAAGAAAAACAAAAAAAGTATGCAAAAGAATTATAGAGAGAATAACAAAAGTAATTAATAAACTATGGAAAAAAAGATATAAAGAAATTACAGAATGAAAAGAGATAAACAACATCAACAGAGCAGACAAAAGAAAGTGAAAACATGGAACATATCAAACAAAAGTTGAAAGAGATAAAGAAAAAGAGGAAATAATAGCAAATAGAAAAAAGAACCTGGGAGAAAATTGCTGAAAAGATAGGTTAAAAACATGAACAAAATGACAAGAAATAATTTTTTTATTTATATACTAGTGACATTAACAATAGCGATACCTTGGCACATTAGTTTCAACCTCTATTCAATAGAAAAAGTTGATAGCAACAGCTGATATCTAGGAAACCTCGATATAGTTTAGCATACACTCATAAATTAATGTTATAACTAAGGATTGCAACGGATCGAATCAGATCGAATTTTAACTAAATTCGATTTGATTTGTTTTTAAATATACAATTCAAATTCGAATCAAATATTATATAGCTTGATTTGATTTGAATCTGGTTCAAATCTAATTTTACTTGATTTGATTTGATTATTTTGTCAATATTGATTTTCATTATAACATATTTACTTTAATTTAATTTAAAAGGTTGTTAATTGAAAATTTTTTATTTTTAAATATAAATTAAAATTACTAATTTATCCATGATCAATTATTGTCTTTTATATTTATATATGTCTTTTTATAATTAGTATCACTATTTTTTTTTATCAAATTTTCAAGAGCTTGCAAAGCATAGAAATTTGTTAATAATTAATTATATCAGTAATTGATATAATATTTTTCTTCTTTTGCTTCCCTTTATTTTTTTACAACTATTACTGTTTTTTGACTAAATTTTGTAGCAGTTTACAAGTTATATCCTCTATTGACAAGACTGTTGTAGTACCATGTAATTCATCTTTTGGCCAACAGTAAAAAGTATTTCCTAAAAAAATATTAAAATTTAAATCGGCAATATTTTAAATTTTTAAAAATTTAAATTTTTTTTAAAAATACCTGTTATTTCTACTTTAATTCCCTATTTGGTTCAATAAAAATTACCACCATTGAAATCTTCTTTCTGACAATCGAATTCACCACTATTGGAAGGTCATATATTCCTCTCAAACAGATTGCTGCAATTGCATGTTCTAAAAAATTAGTATTGGTATGTGCAAACTTACTATATCTCTAGGCCACATAGGCCTCACAAAAACCTAAAGGATGGTTTAAAAAAATTTTTTTGCTATTGCAAGAAATCATAATTCCTTTATCAACAGCACCATACTGATTACTATCCAATCAGGGAAGGTCAAATTCTTTGATTTTTTTTTGGATACTTGAAGTCACATCCTCAGGAAATATATTTATGATATAGTTAAAAAGAAAGCTATTCATCACTATAACATTTCTTCTTGCAAATATTGTCTTTCAGATTCTTACAATTCTATAAGTATATTGTAAACATGTGTAAAAATTCCATTTTCTTTTGTCAAAAGGTACTTGCAAGTATTTACATATTAATAAAATTTAAAAAGTTGAAATAAATTTATTTAATATAACATATCCTGCTGCTGTTAAAGCATCTTGATCCAGTTTTTTTATTTCAGATGATCAGGCAACTTGTCATCATAAAACAAACATATCAGCAATTGTGTTTTTTATAAGTTCAAGTACATCAGGACCAATTCAGTTTCGGTATATAGCAAGTATTACTTTGTTTGAGATCTTGTTATGAATTATTATTTCTTTATTTTTTTTTATTGTTCTTACAAGACAGGAAGCAGCATCAATTGCAGGTATATGGAGAGGCAATGGGTTTTTTTTCTCATAAATCCATTTTTCTTTTATTTTTTTTTCATTATAACCAGGTACAGGATCCAAAAATATTGTTTTTACTGCATGTACTTTGTCAAGATATTTTTGAGTTAAGAGATTTTTTCTAATCTACAATATAATATATTAAATTAATACAAGTTTGAAAAAAGCATGTAAAATTTAAACTTACAAAATTTTTATGGATTTTTTTTTTGTTTTTTTTTGTTTTGGCAATATCAACTTTCAAGACACCAGCAGTGGTTTTTATGTCATCTTCACAACAATTGAGAAACCTCAAGAAATCTCTTCACTAATTTTCCTATTTTTTATTTTATTGTTAATAAATTTAAAAATATATATAGAAACTTTTAATATATTTACATTTTGGTAAGAATTGATATTAGGGTTAAAAATGGCCAGGCAAATACTTAACAAATTTTGAATAAGGTTATTTAAAAAAAAAATATTTTATTTGATTATCAATTTTTTGTGATATAAGAAATGCAAGGTAGCAATAAAGATTTCTAATAATAGATGAAAAAAACAATTTAATATGTATATATAACCTTGTTATAAGAAACATAAATAATCAACAGCCCTGTATATACCAATATTTGTTTATTAATTGCACTACTTGTAGCAGCTAGACTTTTATAGTCAAAGCATAGGAAACATGCATGTAAACATAGCAATTGACAAAAATTTCAGTTATTAGTTCAGAGTTTTCCACTAGAGACAACATCAAAATATCAATAACTATAAACAACATTTTAACAGCACAGTTTGCTTATACTAGTCCAGGGTTTCCTACTGGAGACACATGATATACATTGCTGCAATATATCTGACTGCAAGTTAACATAACATAGATTACTGGTCCAGGGTTTCCCACTGGAGGTAACATTGATACTGTTTGATATCTATAAATAAGTTCTTGTAATGAAAATACCTTGCTTACACTAGTCCAAAGTTTTCTATTGGAGATACTGTATATATCAACTTTTGATATAGGATACAGGTAGCTAGTTGATTTTGTTTCACTAGTCGAAATGAATTTATTTGGCATAATGCCACTCGTCAATCATTCGTCAAAAAAGTATATAATTTGGCTAATCAAAATTATATAACTTTTATCTTCGGCTATAAAGCGGCATATAATTTATTCGGCACATAAATGGTACACT
>CAJVPV010000572.1:0-20711 GCA_910591835.1 Acaulospora morrowiae | reverse complement strand
ATAGAAATGAAAATTTTTAATAGTAAGGGACATTTGAATTATGTCCTCACAAATAATTTAGGGACCCATCTTTAGATCTGTTTGTTATTTGTTAATCTCTCTAATATGTGTGAGGTTGTTATGTATTGAGTTGTGGATTGCTATATATACAGTATATTAGTTGACCTGTTATATAGCTGTGAATTTTGGAATTGTTATTTGTTTTTTTGGCTAAAAGGGAAATACATTTGTTTGCTACTAGTTTTCTGGAGTATTTTGTTTTGCTATCTCATATATTTAAGTTGTATCTTATATATTTTTTGATAGGTAAGTCTTTTGCTATTTGAATGAAGTGTGTTACTATAATGTGATTGTTGTTTGATTGATATTTTGTTATTCTTTTATCTATATATATCTGTCTATTTATACTTGTGACTAGGTATTCTCCTTTGTTTATTGTTGTGTTAATAGATGTTTTATATTGTATTAACAAGTTTGTTAACAGATTAAAAATGGTAATTCTTTTGTCATTTGTGATTATATTTTCTTGTGCAAGAAAGTTTGTCAATTGATTGAATTATTTTGGATGTCTATTAATGTACTTGACTTTTCTTGTACTTTAAATTGTATCCATATAATTATATGTGTTTATATTATATTTGTCACTTGTTTGATAAACATCAGTTTGTGTTTTTTTAATGACTCTCTATTTTTAATATACCATTGTTGCAATGTATATTCTTTAATAGGATATAGCAAGGGGTTCCTTGATATTTGCAGGGCTGTGTTACTAGATATTATATATATGTCATTTTCTTTAAATAGTGTCAGTAACTTGCTAATAAAGTTGTTGTTAAGATTTTTTAGATTGTTTGTTATTTTGATTGTATATTCTATATTTGCTCTTGCAAGTTTTGCAATTTTGCTTTTGTTATTTGTTTAATGATATTGTTGTTGTTGATTTAATTCATTCAAGTTCATATATGTAATTGGAGTATTCTATTATAAATATGAAACACTTTATATTTTGTATAAAGGTAAATTCCATTGTTTATACTTGTACTCGCTATATTGATTTTGTTTTTAATTACTGCTATAATTTTTCTGTTTATTTGTTAGCATTTTGTTTCACTTAATACAATGTTTTGAAGCAGGTATTTTATCACAGGCATTAGAACTTGATTGAGAATATATCTGCATTGTTTGTCTGTAATATGCTTTTAAGTGTTTTGATAATATAATTGATTTTGTCTTGAATAATCTGCTTTTGATAAGTCATTTTTCCTGATTGTATGATATATACTCCTAAAATTTAAATTAATTTGTCTTTCTATGTTTAGTGATCTTATAATTGTTGAACTCCAATGTTACTTCTTCTGTATTATTGACTTTCAATAATATTAACTTATCAGGATTAAGTTTCAAATTTGTGAACTGGACAAATGTATCTATAATGTTTTGTATTTTTTATTCATTGTTCTTGTTTGTTGTGATCTATATTGCATCATCCATATATGTCATCACAGGTATTTGGACTTGAGGGTCTCTGACTGTTTCTATCCACTGGTTATGCCTTGTGTTGTATAGCTTGTATCCTATTTTGAGTTCACTTATTTTGATAATTAAGGAATTATAGTATATATATCAAAACAGTGGAGATATTGTATTGCTTTGATCTATATCATTGGTTGGTAAATATTTATCTATTAATTCATAACATGTAATTATTCTGTTTTGTGATTTGTGTTAAGGTTCAGTATAATCTTGATCACTTTTTCTGAAGTTTTGATTCTTTGCAATACTTTTTTCAAGATGTTATATTTGATTAAGTTATATACTTTGCTGATGTCTTGATTAATTAGCCAGTATTTTTTTTGGTTTTGTCTTATATCTTCCAGAATATAATTTATTATTAAAATGGATTTATTTGTACCACCTTCTGGTAGACCTGCCCAGTTGAGGGGTAAAAGAATTGAATGTTGAGTTAAGATCTTTGCAAACCTGTTATTTATAATTTTTATGAAAATCTTTTTGATTGTTTCCATTAGGATAATTGGATGAATATGATTGAGATTATATTGCTAGTCTGTTTTCTTGGGAATTGGATATACCAAGTTGTATTGCCACTGTGTTAGAATTAAGATTGTATCCAGAATTTTGTTAAAGATATATATTATTCTTTGTATGATTTTGTCTCCCAAATGTTTAAATATGTTATAATTTATTGTTGATTGGCCAGGAACCAAGTTTTTGCTAGTTTTGGCAATGGTTTTTCTAATCTCTAATAGTTGTATTTCTTGTAATACTGTTGTATATCAGGCTTTTTATATATTGTCCCTTGGCTTGTATTCTTTTTGCTATTCTATAGGGATTTATAATATGTTGTGATATACTGGTTGATAACTGAAATGCTTTTTTGCCAGTTTTTTAATTTCTTTTGGTTTTGTAACAATGGTTGTTTCTGGATTTTTAATAATGATTGTATTCATTTCAATTGTTTTGTGTTCTTATGATAGTATACTGTTTATTATTTTCTTTTTGAATTCTAAGTATTAATCCATTCTTTTTTGGGTGGCTTCTTTGATTTGAGTATTGATATTGTTTTGTAGTTCTTGATTGATTATCTTCTTTATTGCTTGTCAGAGATCTTTTACTTCTTCTAGCTATATTGTTTTTTGATTGATACTTTCCTGAAGAAAAAAGTTTATTATGGATATATTTTGTTTTTGTAGAAGTTTTGTTATTTTGTTGATTTTTTTAACTATTGCATTTGATTTTCTCTTTCTTTAATATATGTGTTAACTAGATATACAAGTTTTTCAAGGTTATAAATCAAGCTAATGTTTTGGTTGAAATTGTATAATTAAAAGTAGTTTTTTGTTTATTTATATATGAAAGTCTTTTTTGGATTTGCTTTTTTGATATGTCTTTTTGCTATCATACAAATATTATTTCAGGTAATGTTCCAGAGTCTTTCTACTGACATATGGGTAGTGTTATATAAACCTTTTTGCAGTTCTATTTTCTTGTCCAGATTCTTTTTAAAAAACTTCTATTGATTTGCCTTTGTCACTTTGATATTGAATGCATTTGTTTTAAGAAATATGTTATATGATATTATTTAATCATCTCCTATAGATATGTATATTGTATATATAGTGATGTTATGATTACTATTGAAAATAAACTCTAATAGTATAATGTGTGCCTTCAATGTGAATCAGTTTGGATTTGGAGATAGTCAGATATAGTCAATTTGTGTTACAGCTTTATTATTATTTTGCCATATATATATTTTTTTAGATAGGTGATAAAATTTATATATGTTTATATGATCCAGTTGTATGAATATATAGAGAATTGAGTTCATAAGTCATGTTTTGCAGTTGGTTTTTGAGTAGTAAAGTTTGTTAAGTTTTGGGTTTACTAATTCATTAAAGTCTTCTAATATAATAATGAAGAAGTCTTTATTGTTTTTTTTTCAGATTTTTTTGGTTTGTCCAACTTAAAAATTGTTTGTAGTTATTGTCGAGAGATACTGAAACATATATTTCAATGATACTAACTTTGTTGTTGTTTTTATAGTATAGGTTTATATAAATATCTCTTCTCTAAAACTTGTCTATATTAATTATATATTGTGCAATTTCTGTTTTGAGTATGATAATAATTTCTGCTTCTTTATTATCTTCTGATATAAAGCTTTGATAGCTTGAAACTTTTCAGTACTTGCTGAAATCATTTGTAATTTGTGTTTTTGTAATTACAGCTATCTTCATCTTGTTGTCTATACAATATTTTTGCCATAATGCTTTTTTGAGAAGGTTGTTAAATCCTCTTGTATTGTATATTACTATATGCCATTTGTGCTGTGTACTGGTTGATTATTGTTCAAGTGAATCTGTTATATTGTTGTTAATGTTCTCTAATGTTACTAGTACTATTATTTGGTTTCTTGTGTTTTGTATGGTTTGATATATGTTTAGTTGATTTTCTTTCTGTGTTATTGTTATATCTTCTTGTAATGTTTCTAAGTTTAATTATGAAAAAGTGTTGTTGAGTTGTTCATCTGTACTTAAATTTAGTATTGTAGTATTTGTGTCATTTTTTGAATTGTTTTCTTGAGCTAAAGAGATATTATTAATTGTATTTTTTATTTAATTTGTATGATTGGATTGTGATTCTAACAAAGGTATCTATTGTTGTTATAATCTGATGCATACTGTTTTGTATTTCATCTAGAGAGACAAACTGTTGTATTTGATGACTTTTGATGTTATTTATATTGTTTTTTTGTGTTTCTTGAGGTTGTTGTTAATTGATTGTTTCAATCTTTTCTTTATTAATCTGTTTACTTTCTATAGATTCATAATATTCTTCATTGTGAAACTTGAGATTTGTGATGTATTCATCTAATTCTGTAATTTTTTCCTTTACCTCTCCTAGGTTTCTTTGGATTTGTCTTAGGAGATTTGTGATTTCTATTAAGGATTGTGGGTTTTCTTTTCTTTTTTGTGTTTGGATTTTTACTGCAGATAAAAATAGGTCCCTAAATTAAAAGTAAAGATATAATTCAAATGTTCCTCACTATTAAAAAAGTTTTTTTTTAAATATAAGATTAAAAAAAAAACTATTTATAAAGGTTTTTTGCAATTTAAGCCACTTGATTCAAATGTTTTTTAAATTATATTCCTATTAAAATAATGAATAAATAATTATGTCCCTTTAAAAGAGACATAATTGATCTATGAAATTTTATATACTAAATAATTTAGGAACATATCTTTAACTGCAGATATATAGGATCCTGCTCTGCTTTACCCATCTGATCTTGGTCTGTTGATATTATAAATTGTGTCTATTTTGGTAAGTTTGAATTTATTGTATAGTGTTTCGAATTTGAATAATTATTTTTGTTGATATTTCTACCATTATTGGTGGCAAAGCTTGATTGGAAAATCTTTGATAATATGGTTCTTAAAGTTACAAATTGTATAGAGCTTGGTTATAATTGATATAAAAATAAGTTCTGTTTCTTTAAAGATATATGTATCTTATATTGCTTTCAAAATGTCTTCTTGAATTGCAAAGCTTATAATTATGAATCTTCTAGGTTTATATATTGTTGTTACTGCTCTAGAAATATAACATGTTTGTTTTTTGTATTACATGAAAATATTTTTGAGATTTTATACTGATATGTTTGGAAATAAGTTAATTAGTTTGGTTGTAATCTCATGTCTTACTCTTATTTGATTTAATAACTATTCTGTATCATTGATTCTAACTAAATCTCTCCTAATTAAAATACTCTTTTGATTAATTAGTTTGTCTTTGACTGATTTGTTGATAAAGATTATTGTGACATATTGCTATAGGTTTTGGATACTCATAATAATTTCTTGGATTTCTTCATATTTGAAAAACACTTGTTTTATTTCAATAAGTTTTGTGTTTAAGGAAATGTTTTATATAACTATGGAGTTTTCTTTGTTGGTTTCTTAATGTCTAATTTCCATATATGCTAATTTATGATCTTCTATATCTGGAAATATAATTGTGATTATATATTCAGCTGCTTGTTATTTTCCAAAGATAACAATAGTTTTCATTTCTTCATTTTTTTTTTCACTACAAACTGTAAGAAGTCCTTTAGGTAAGTCCAGAGCAAAGATAATATGTTCAATTTTCTGGTTAATGGTTTTTTCCTTAACTAGCTTGATATCAATACCTATTTTGTATCTTTCTTTCCTGTATCTTGTAGCTTTATTAATAAAGATTTGGATCTTGATTTAATTGAAGATCTGATTTGTTTGCTTTTCTTATCTATTGTAAATTATTTTTGCTCTATGGTTCTCTCTTGGTTAAATTTCACTTTAGAAAGCATCTCCTTATCACTATTATCTATTCTGATATAGCCAGGTGGTCCTACTGCTTGTTGTTACCTCTTACTCTCAGGTCTTGCTTTTTGCAGTTCCATAATATTTGTTGTTTTGATTGCTTCTTGCTTATTTATTTCTTTTTCTATTTCTTTTTCCCATGAAGTATATTCTTCTTCTTAAATCACAGGTGTTAAGGTGTCCTTATTATATATTTGATTTGTTGTTTCTTTAGATAGGATGTTTTAATTTGCTCTGTTCAATATATTTTGTATCAGGTTTTTTGTTGTTATTTGTATTGGAAGTGCTATGGGTTTCTTAATATATGGTTGGGTCCTAATTGTGATTGGTTCTCTAATTTACTTGTTATATCTAAGCTATTTTTCAATGGGATTTGGATTGCTAGTTAAGGCTTTTGGACCTCTATTGTTGCTTGATATCTTTTCCTTTATCTGGATATTTACTGTACTTCAGATATATGGAAAAGAGTTTGTAATTAAACTTGAAAAAAGATATTATATAAAATAGGATTTTTTTAAAAAATTAAAAAAGATATTATATAAAATAAGATTTTTTTAAAAAATTAATTTTAAGCATATGTCCAAAAAAGAATTTAAAATTCCATTGAAATAGAATAATTAGATGTGTTTTCTGTTTTAATTAATAATCTTTGTTTTATTTCTATCTTCTAAAATATTATTTGTTTTTTCTTTGGATATAATATATTTTGTTTTTCTTATATATTTTATTTTTTTAATTATAAATAATATTTCCTTATAATTAATAATATTAAATGTATTAAGTATAAAAATATATAATTTATTATTAAATTTTGTAAATAATAAATATGAATAAAAATTATTTATTATTAATTTATTGATAATTTTTTTTGATTTAGTATATAAATAAATTTCAAAAGTATAATTATTATAATTTTAAAGTCTCGCGTGTATCGCACTTAGTCCAAAAAAAAAAAATAATAATTATTATAATTTTGTATTTTGTTTTTAAAATAATTAATTGATTTTTCAATAGTATAAATATATTGTATTGATTTATCTTTCTTAAACTATCTTGACAATATATCAAAATAGCTATCAACAATATTTTTATCATGATATTTAACAAAATAATTAAGGAAAAATTTTTTGTTATAAATTGATAATAAATAATTAAAAATAAAATATATTAATTCTGCTAAATGAAAATGTGATTTAGAATCAGACCAAAAATAAAATTTTATCAAATTGTGCCATAAAAGATTTAAAAAGAAGTTTTTTAATACAATTAATAATAAATAATGAATTATGATTTAAAATTTTTAAAAAAAAATTAAAATATTATATTTGAATTATATTATTATTATCTTTATAAAAAATTACAAATTTTAATAAAAAAATTTGTGATTTTTCATAAAAATCTTTAAAGTCCATAACTACAACACAAGATATTGTAGTTACTAATTCAAAAGAATTTTTATAAAGTTTTTGTTATTGATTTTTAAAATATAAATGTTTATTATAAAAATTAATTTCATTTTGCAAATGAATAATAAGAAAAGTATTATTTAAATTGATTTGTTATACGTAATTTTTTTTTTTAAATTTTTCTCTTTCAATACAAATTAAACACATATTAGTTTTTTTTTATACTTTTTTAAAATTTTTAAGATAAAGTTTATAAAATTTACTAAAACTTAATCTTAAATTTGAATTTTGTGATTTTAATTCATTATAAATTGTTTTTTTTTATTTTTCTAAATAATATATTAAAAAAAAAATTAAAATCAAGATTAATATTTTCTAAAGAAAAAGAAAGTAGTGATATAGGCTGATATAAATTTACTGGCTAGCCTGACCAATATGGCTTGGTCAGCCTTCAGTCAGTCATTCCAATTTTAGTAAATTTATCAAGAAAGATTAAACTAAAAATGAAATTAAAGAAATATCAATTTGCTATAACTGAATTAGAATAGGTATTTACCTTAAAACATATACTCTTTTGTAATAAGATCAACATTTTATTTGTTTCTTTTTTTAGTTAATCTTATCCTTGCATTGTTCAGATATATATTGCTATATACTTATTATCTTTACAACTTATTCATCAACTATTTCAAAACATAAAACCCCTATATAACACATTCAATTATATATAGTTTTGACTTTGCTAGGCAACTTTGCTATAATTCTTGTTGCAAGAGATTTGGTATTGTAACCAGATTGAATAGACTATTTATTAATATAAATCAGATCAGTCCTTTAAATATATTATTGATCATAAAATAACTCTGATATACAACAATTAGTAATGCCATATGTGTCACAAAAATATATTCATTTTCAAAAAATGAATGATAACCATATCCATTTTGCATTCCAAGAAATCCCATTTTGATTCAAAGCTGATGTCAAAAAAATTCTCTAACTTTTGATATATAAATAATTTAGAATCTGCTTAGTGAAATACATATATATATATTATTAAGTCATATCTAATACTCTTGTCACAATAATAGTACTAATAAAATAATATCTACAAATAAAAAAAAATAATATATAAGGAAGTGTGTCAACTCTTTTTCAGTAACACTTATTACATTGACAATTCAAATAACAATAGTTATATTTATGACTTTTATAATTATTTTGATATTATGATTTTATTTTTTTATTGATATAATATTAGAAACTAGTTAAAAATAAGCAATACTCAAAACATCTGAACTAAAATGCAAAACCTTCAAGTTCAAATTAAAAAGAATAAAATGCTATTCATATCTATAAATTTAATTCTTGTTAAGAACTAATGTTTATATTATATATGTGATAAAAATTATTGAATGAATCAGATACAATTAAAAATCAAGAATTTAGTAATTAAGTTAAATGGTTTTTTTTATAATTGATGCAATTGATGCAATTATGACACAATGCCACAATTATTTTAATATGATACAATTATATGATTTTGTCACAATTATGCTACAATTATATAATTTGACACAATTATTTTAATATAATACAATTATTTAATTTTGATATAATTATTTTTAATTATGATGCAGTCATATGATTTGTCACAATTATGCTGCAATGTGATACAAGGACACAATTGTGATGCAATGATGCAAATGTAATGCAATAACGCAATTGTGACGCAATTTTTGATTGGTTAATAAATTTAATCTATAAAAATTATATACAGTATATATTATATTTTTAATTGTTTCCAATTGATATCTTTATAACTAATAATTCAATTTAAACAAAAATTTTATCATTTGAAAGCTCTCAATAAAAAAAATCTAATAATATAATTTTTATTCAAATTAAATTACTTGTTATAGAGATATCAATTATAAACAATTAAAAATATAAGATATTATATATAAGACCTACCCGGTCATAGTTCAGTGAGTTAAGGCAGAATAGGGCTAACCTATAATTCATGGTTCAACTCCAGTTGGGGACAATTCATATATCCCAAATAGGGACTTTGTGTCACTGCTCCTGTAACTCGTGATAGAAAGTGATTTGAATTGTTCTGACGATCAAGGAGCCTTATGAGTAGACTATACCCCATAGGTCGAAAAGATAGATGATCTGATTAATAAACTTTCTGATTAAGTATTGCCCAGAAAATATCTTCAAAAGGGGAAAGAAGTTTCATAAAATCTTTCTGGTAGTGGAAAGAAAAGTATAGACAACTAAAACCATTAGTCGCATAATTATTAGTAAGAGTTTTACATATTCAATGGTAATGAGGATCCAGTCGGGGTACAGGAGGTTACTTATATTATGGGATGTTCTATCCTAAGGGATATACTTGTGATGGTTGATTGCATGACCCATAAAACATAACCTTCCACATGTGTTACTAGATCAAATTAGGAAGTGTAAGATTGAATCTAATTCCCAGACGAATTTGATGTACTAGTGTACCCTTATTTCGTCAATGATATCTCACTGACTAAATCCTAGAAAATCTTGGCTAAACTGAATGGTTGAAATACTGTAGTGATAACTACAGGCTAGGATTGTCAAAGCAGCTAGCACAGTCTGCTGATCTTGATATAGTAACCTACTCACTTCCAAAGTCTATACTTAGAGGCTTAGGCCTAAGATGAGTATTTAGAATCTATAAAAAATTATTCATGTACCCCAGAGAAATACCAGGAGACACTTAGAGTTGACGATTAGGGATCTTGAGCTAACGGCGAATAAAAAAAAAAATATATATATATATAAGATATTATATATAATTTTAATAATTTATAATTAATATCTTTATAACCAGTAATTTAATTTAAGTAAAAATTTTACTATGGTGGCTATTATCTATAAACTACACAGTCCGAAATTTCAGATCACTATATGATTTTTATAATAAATTATATAACTATATATTCAAAAAAATAAAATAAATAATAATTATTATTTTAATTTTATATAAAAATATTGATCTTTAGTCCGAAATTTGGTTTATATATATATATTATATAAGAATTTATTGAATTTTAAATCTTAATAACTTAAAATTTTACATAATATTTTATAAAAATACATCGATAAAAATGTTCAATTTGTTTTAATTTATCATTTTATCAGTTTAGATTTACAATAAATTTATTTGTTCTTAACTTATAAAGTTTAAAAGTCAATTAATTTTTGTGTGGTTTATAAATGATAGCCACCATATTGAATTTTTCTTATAAAGAGCTTTTAAATAATATACAGTATATTTTATTTAAATTAAATTACTAGTTATTAAAATATTAATAACAAATAATTTTTTTTTTTTAAAGAGCATAATAATGATCCTTTTAGTTTATTTATTATAATTTTATAATAATTACAATTTACAAAAAAAAATATACATATGTCTCTCTAAACTTAATAGAGTTAAACGCCAGGCTCAAATGGCTCTCTATCTATGCTCTGGGTATCCCCAAGACATATAGTAAAATGAAATTCAAAACCTATATAAAGTGTCTTGAGTGGCATCTAGTTTTCTAGAGATAGTTTGATTACCTAAACACATGAAGGTGCTGTAGTCAAATTTTCACAGGTTAGCCTCCAAGTTATAAGTAGGATTAGCACCTTTGCTTTCCAAATATGGCTTGATGTACAGCAAGAGGAGTCAGTAATGGCATTACTGCTAGATTTGATTCATAATTGGTTACCTTGATGCATAAAGGTGCTGCAACCACTTTATACAGATTGGCCTCCAAGTCACAAAAAGGATTTGGCATATCCACTTTTCAAGTGTAGCGGAAGTGTTCAGTGGATAGAGTTGGATATGGTTTTTTTATAGACATTGTTACCTAACCTTGCACATGAGATCTGCATTGTTAAGGAGTAAGCGATTGACGTCACCAGCTCTGTTTGTAGGGATAACTAGAATCTCTGGTCTTTATGTATTGTCCTACTAGATTCCTATAAGGCACAGCACCTAGAGATTCAGTCAATAATAGTATGCATCAGTTTTTTAGACATATCTAGTCTAGCCGTTAACAAGTAAACAATGCTGGATTTGGTAATGATGGTCATGCCGATCTTTTGGAGAGGGTAAACCATTCATCCTTTTTCTGAGAAAAAACATGGAAAAGAAAAACTTGTCAAAGTCCACTTCTTGGAAAAGGTTACCACTTCTTATTTTTTCCTTAAGAAAATGGAGTCGACTGGCCAGAGGAGTGATGAGATGGGACACGGAATTCTTGAAAGGAGGGAGAGGCCTAGAGAGGAAAAACTTCAGAAAGAAGGAAAAACCTAACTTTGACAGGAAAGAAGGGAAAAGAGGAGGGGGAAAGGAAAAGATATAAAAAGGAAGAGATAGAAAGGAGGGGAGAGAAAAAGAAGAAGGGAATAAAAGGTTTGTAACCAAGAAAAGGGAAGGGGAAGGAGAGAGACGAAGAAAAAAAAATAAACAACTCAAAAAATTTCCTAAAAAGGAAATTTTCAAGTGCAGAAGGGAGAGTGGGAAAGAGTTTTTTATTAATAACAAATAATTTTAAAATCCTAATAGTTTCTTATATATAAATAAAATCTCAGTTATAATTAAATGTTTTTAATAGTCTAAAATATATAAAATTTTTATAAAAGTTAGGATTATATATATAAACCTAAAAGAAATAAGTTTTATAAATTTTTTTTTTTTTTTAATACAACTGGTATACATCTTGTTTATTAAATATTTTTTTGTAATATTAGATTTATAATTACAAATTTTTCCTATTAGCTATTTGCTAAACTACCTAAGACTAATGTCTATTAGCCGACTTGTTACCTCTTATTCATCTAATCTTACTAACACCAATGCAAGCATTAATCCTAATAAGATTGATGAAGTACTAACATATCTAGATATATGCCTTTAAGTTCTATCTACCATCTAATAAATAGAATCTTAAAAAACCATATTTAAATACAGTTAGCTGCAGTCTAATTATATCCAATAAAAAAATCCATTGGCTCTAACTAGATAAAAAAAAAATCTTTTTTGGTTATATATACAAAGGAAAAACTACCAAAACCTATTTGTATGTGATTGTTGTGTTCTATAAATGTGTGAGATCTACCTATACTCCTTACGCCTTCTTGCAAATCTTTGTACTATCTGAAAAATCTTCAACTAGGATTGGCCATTTGCTACCTGATTCAAGTGGTATGCCACTGTTGCTATCCATTATAGTCAGATGAAGTTCAATCGCAAAATATTATACCCCCAACACAAAAGAATAAAATACTGCACCATAGTTAAGGTTCATAGAAAGAAGTAGAGAATGTTTGGTATTTGTAATGTGTTATCTGTTTAGATAAATGTGGTTTCTTTATTGAGTTGTTATTTGTTAGCCTATATCTTCTAGCTATATGAAAAATATCACCTGATTTCTTTGGTTATTAAGGAGCCAACATATAATCCTAATAATACTTTCAGCTTGTCATCCAAGGCATCTTTTTGAAGATAAAGGGAGCTGTTTTTGACCTTTATAACTTCTTTACTAGCAGGAGCTATATCCCTAGAGAAAGTACAGTGTTGTATTGCTAACCTAGGGATATTGAAGTGTGTTCCATTGAAGAAACTTCTTTTTCTTTCATTTTGAAAAAGAGTATTTCCTAAAAAAAAAATTTTTAAGGAAAGTGTGGTGAATGGAAAAGAGTTTTTTTTTGATAAGTTTTATAAATTTTTATGATAAATTACTTAATATATTTATCATATAAAAATTTTTTTTAATATATAATCTATATTACAAAATATTTTACTTTTATTTAATAACTCAATAAAAAAGGATTTTTTTTTATTTATGCTTTTATTTGTAAAAAAAAAATAGTAATTGAGAGCTTTCAAATAAAATATTAATTACTTAATTTGAGTAGATATTTATTGATTTAGACCCCTGTCTCTTAAAATAATTATTGTTAAAAAAAAATAGTTATTTGTGTTTTTTATATAACTTAATAACTAAAAATTTTTTATTAATATATATATTTGTAAGAAAAAAAATAGATACTAAAAGCTTTCGAATAAAATATAGAGATTTGAATTTAGATGGATATTTATAAAGTTAAACTCCTGCTTCATATAGATAATCATTATAAATATGAAGAAAAAAATTTTTTTTAAAACTTTTTTATTCATTCTGAATTATTAAGGCAACTTTTATTATAATAAACCTATATTTTTCTAAAATCCTGGTCTTGAGCTATATAATGATAGTAATTTAAAAAAAATTATTAATTTTTTATCAAGTTATTCTAGTTCAAAATTGAATATTCAATAGGCAAATTTGTAAAAATAATTTTTATATTTAATACTTTAATCAATTCTATATTATTAAAACAATTTTTATTATAATAAACCTATATTTTTTTAGGAAGGCTAAGTGTAATACATATGCAGCTTTTATTAATCAATTATAGATTACATAGTCATTATATGAACAGTCTATTTAACTGACGCTACCTGTCTATTTCTGCCCGAGTACCAACTTTGCACCTCATGGATAGATCTATACTTGGGATTGAAGGTCAATTCTTACCAGGCACATGATAATCTTCTGTAAATTATTTTGTCAATTACATTGATTTGGATCATGCAGCTGCATTGAAATTTCCACACTCATATATACTTTCTAATAAATGCTTCATGAGTTGTTCCTATGGTTGGCACATACTACCAAATCTGAGGGCTCGGTTGCTAACCAAATAGGGTGCAACTTCTAAATCTTTCAATAAATACTCCATAGGCTCACAGTTGGCTTAAGCTGTCAAATCTAGAGACATAAATGCCAAGCAGAATATAACTCCTACATAGTCACAATGCTTACTCACCATGTGCACGTAAATGTTTATTAACAACAATTCCTCCAAATACCTTATTCTGTATTACTATATGACATTCTATTTCTAACCATGAATGTTATAAGGGAAAGTGAAAAGGGGAACTGGATAGTACCTATTGTGGTGAATAGAACTCTGTAGAGGCAACTATCTTAACAGGAAGAGACATCAGGTACTATAGGAAAATGATCACCAAGCTAACTTACTCGAAAGCGGGCACCTCGTCACTTTTACATTTTCTTTTTTCGAATGATCATCATAATATAAACTGGATGATCATCACACCACATCACCTTTTTTGGAGACTACAATCCTAACGCCCACCAGATTGGTGTATGAATTGACTTTTTATAAGAAACAGTATATTACTAATAAACCTATATTTTTTAAAATCTTTGATATTTAGCTATCTAAAGGTAATAAGATATAAAGTATTAGATGTGTTTTTATTGATATTAGACAATTTAAATTTAATATTTATTAACTAACTAGTACTACTGCAACTTCATTTGCCATATATTAAGTCATATTTGGAAAGCAAATATATCAATTCTAATCATGACTTGAAGACCAATCTGTGTAAAATGATACATGTGTTTAGATAATTAAACTATTCTTAGATAGCTAGATACTATTCAAAGCCTTAATATAATTTTAGAAAATTTTTTTATTATACTATATTTCTTGGATATACTAGAAGTATAGATGGAAACCTATTGAGTTTTGCATTTTACTCTTCCTGGCAAAGAGAAATATATATTATTTTAGCAAAATTGTAATTTTGTCTCAAGTCTAAAATTATAATAAAATTCAAGAAAGCAATAATTATCTTGTTTTTTTAAAAAAAAAAAAAACAAATATTGAATAATTTTACAAAGTAATAACTTGCAAATCAATAGTTTTAAATTAGTTCTATTTAATATAAATAGTATAAAAAGTCAAGAAAACAATTTTATAAAAGTAAGAATAAATCAAATATTGATTTATACAATGAAGATTCAATACTTAATATGTTTCTAGAGGTTTGTATTAAAAATAAAGATTTCAAAAAAGATATAATATATAAAATAATATCTATGCTTAAAAACAAAAAGTAATTGATAAACAAACTCTTTATATATGTATATTCAATAAAATTTTCATTTCTAGAATTAAATACAGAATCAGAATTGTCATATCTTATAAAAAAATATAAGATTCACAAGACAATATAAAAATATTTTAAACACATAACAGAAAATTATAATTAAAGATAGGTCCCTAAAGTATTTAGCATATAAAATTTACATCCCTTTATGTCCACATTTTCTAGAGGACATAATTCCTAGCTCTTTATTTCAATAGGAACATAATTTCAGAAATGATTTGTATAGATACTTAAAACTATAAAAAACCTTTGTAGGTAGTTTTTTTTTATTTTTTAATATAGAAATAAAAATTTTTAATAATAAAAGACATTTGAATTATGTCCTTACAAATAATTTAGGGACCCATCTTTATTGGTATTAATCAAATTTATGTTATTAATATATATATATATTTTTTATAAGACCTTTTTTTTTTTTTTATTGTGAATGGGTATTAAATAATATTTTACAAGACCTATACTATAATGAAATCATATGTCTCTACTATTTTTGAATATATTTTTAAATTAGATTTCATAGTGTTAATGTATTTCTAATTATATAAGTATTAATAAAGATCTGTATCATTATGCATTCATCTATAAAAAAAATAAAAAAAAGATTTCATAGTGTAGATCTTGATTTCAAACAGAGTGCCCATCATCATCATTTTAATTGGAGTTAGCTTATTTATATTAAAAAATTTTTATAATAATCATTTTATTATATAAGGAGATTGAAAATATTTCTGCAATAAAAAATTTAAAAAAGCATATAAAGATTAGGGCAGTTATTGCCTTTTAAGGCAGGCCTAGGATCTGACTGTTTTCTTCTTACTTTTTGTTTTTTTGTGTCTTTGTTATTGCAAATAATTGGTCAATTATCCAAATATTGTATTGAGTATATTTAGTATGTCATATATTTAAAAAAGTATGATTATCTTATGGTGACTTAATACTTTGTTTTGATGATTAGTTCAATTCGCAAAAAAATAAATAATAATTATTGATCAATTATTCAAATATTATATTGGATATACTTAAAATATTATCTCTTTTGACAAGTTTGTTACTTTTCTTCAACAATTTTTATATAATATTAGGTAAGGATTTGGCTTCTTTACTTAAGACATGTGATTTGTTTAGTCAAGTTTTATTAATCCTTTTCTTCTTTTTCCATTGTTTATTTTTCTTGACGAATCTTTATTACGTTTCTTTGTGATTTCCTTATTATCTTTCACTTATGACAAGTATTGGATTAGATAAGCTAATTAGTCTTTACTTTTTTTGCAATGTTGATTATGTGTCTTAATTAGGAAGTTTTTAATTAAGGCTATCATTACATATATTTAGGGTTTTGATTGGTATTAGTAAATATTATTATCAATTTATTAAATTATTTTATATAACAAATTGTTTAGCATATATTTTTTAAAAACAAATTATTTTTAATTATTTGATAATGGTATCTATTAATGATTATAATAAATTTCGTAAATCTTTTTTATTTGATAAACAAATGATATGAAAAATTAAAGAAATTGTGTATTAATATAAAATTAATAAATAAAAATCATATGAGATCTTTATAACTAAATATAATATTGATAATAAAATATTATATAATTAAATTATATAATAATTCAAATTTTTATTATTTTTTAAAATAGTATTTGAAATATTATAATCAATAGCATATATGATATATAAAATAGTATTAATGAAACTTTATAATACTTTAATTATTATTAATACTTTCGATATTTCAATTTGATATCGGTACTTTAAAATATTGTATCGAAAATTTTCAGTAATTATTGATACCAATATCGAAAAAAAATTTTGGTATCGATTTTACAAAATATCATATCAAATAGTATTGATCGGAACCCTGGTTGATCGACACATAAAAAAAATATAAACAAGATATATATCCACACGTGCCTCACGTCATACTATATCATAACCGATGATGTAATTGGATAAAGTGAAAGAGCAAGGTGTCAAGGTGTTCTTTGGATAAGAAGTAGCTTGAAGTTTTTTTCTCCCCTCTTGTGCTGATTTTTTTTCTCCTCAAGATCAAAGAAAACTCTCATTAGGCTAATGATTAGTATTGATGGGTTTTTATTTTACCAGTGCAAACTCTTCTCCTTCCCCTTTTATCTTTTCCTTTTTCTTCTCAAAAAATAAAAATTTTTTTACCTTAGGACCACAGAGGTTAAGCCGGAGTGATAGTCCTGATGAAGGGCTGGCTTTGATATTTTAGAATAACAAGGAATGTTTTTCTTTAATTGAGCAACTTGTTCATCTTCCTTAATTATATCTAGAGACCATTGGTTGCTAACAGATGTATTGTATAAGTAAATAAGTTTAACCAGTAATATATATATGTTTATATATAGTCTGTAATATTTGTACTAGGGTAAAGTGACCACCAAGTCCAATTAATAAACTTGAATATACAGCCTAATTAGGTAAAAAAAAAAAAATAAGTTTTAATTTTAATAATTTTTAGTTATAATTGTTTTTTGAAAATTATATTTAATATTTTCAATCATAGTTAATATTTTCAATCATAGTTACCAATTTAATATTTTTATCTATTTCTTAATATTTTTTTAAAATAATATTAATTTAATTTTAAAAAAAAATAAAATAATTAATATTATTTGTTTTAATTTCTAGATTGTTATTATTTGTTATTAATAAAATTATTAAAAAAATTATTACTAGTTTAACTTTTATAAATAATAATTAGTTATTAATTTTTACTTAAAATTTTTTTTTAAATTTGATTTTTTTATTTGAAACCAGATAGCTTCTATTCTTATTGACTAATCAAAAGCTTTTCTTATTATATTATTTATATAGAATTAATAAATACTTTTATAATTATTATTTATATTAAGTTTGTATTCTTAATATAACTATAGATAATAATTTTTTAATATAATATTATTTTAAATAATTTATATACTATAGTCTTTTATTTCTATATATAAAAATAAATTTCAAAAAAAAAAAATTCTTTCCTACTTCTTCTTCCTATGCTTGAAAATTTTTTTTTTAGAAAACTTTTTGAGTTTTTTACTTTTTCTTTACTTTTTCCTTTTCCTTTTTCTTCCTCTTGATTACAAATCCTTCATTTCTCCTCTTTCTTTTTTTTATTATTCTTCTGTTTATATTTTTTTATATTTTTTTTTTCTTGTTAAAGTTAAGTTTTTCCTTTTCCCTATAGTTTTTTTTCTCTAGATCTTTTTTTTCTTTTTAAAAATATTATACTTCATTTTATTACTCCTTTAATCAGTTAACTTCCTTTTTTAAAAAATCATATAAGAAATAGTAATTTTCTTCAAGAAATAGGCTTTGACAAGTTTCTTTCTTCTATGATTTTTTAGAAAAAGAATGAATAGTTTACTTTTTCCAAAAGATTGATATAATTATTATTATTAAATCAGTATTGTTTACTTATTGATAACTAAATCACAGTAAATATATCTAAAAAACTATTATGCAATTATTATTATTTAAATCTTTAAGTATTGTATTTTATGAAAATCTAGTAGGATAATATATAGTAATCAGGAATTCTAATTACCTTTGCAAACAAAGCTAATAATAATAATGAATGTTTATTGCTTACTTCTTAACAATATAGGTATTATATATAAGGTTAGATATCAATATCTATAAAAAAATCCAATCAAACTATATCTATTGGACACTTTTGTCATACTTAAATAATAGATATATCAAATTTTTTTTATGACTTGAAGGTCAACCTGCATAAAGTAACTATAGTACTTTTATATATTAATGTAATAATAATTCATTAAATTCAACAATACTGTTACTACTGACTTCACTTGCTATATATCAATCCATATTTGAAAAGCAAGTATACCAATTTTAATTATGACTTGAAAGTTAATCTATAAAAAATATCTATAGTACTTTTATATATTTAAATAATTAAACTATATTTAGGAAGCTGGATATTATTCAAGACATTGATATAGTTTTTAAAATTTTTTTTATTATATTTTTTGAATAGTGATAGGAATATAAATGAAAAATCATTAATTTTGCATTTAACATTTTTTAATTAAAAAAAATATATATTATTTATTATTATTTATTATTTAAACATCAGCTGAGCCTTGCTTTATTTACGAGTTTAATACTTTATATATATTACGTAGTATATTGTATATAGTTTACTATATATGAATAAAGCTATATTTAAGTAACTTACATATTGGCTTGTTGCTATCAGCTTATTCGAGAACAGAGGCATAAGCTAACATGCCAAGGCTCCATTAGCTTGTAACTTTAGTTTATGATGTGTTTATATATTATATAAGTTCTATTTCTGACTAGAGATATATTAGAGGAAGTGAAAGAGGAAACTGGGGTAGTACCTATTTATAGTGAATAGAACTTCTGAAAATTAAGTACCCTTCTAATCCAAACCAGATTATGAAATCTTTTCCAGGGAAGAGAACCTTTTATAGGAAGAGACATCAAGTATCATGGGAAAGGGATCACCAAGCTATCTTTTTTCTAAACCAGATGCCTTCTACACCTTTTTTGAATTTTTTTTGCTTCCAGTAATCATCATAACATCAACCAGATCATGATATCTTTTCTAGAGATTACAATCTTAATGTCTATCAGATCGGCATGTGAATAGGCTTCTTATAAAAAATGGTACTTAGCAGATCATGGCACCAGATACCATATTAATTTTATTTAACTGCCTTCACTTGGGGTTGAACTGATATCTGTGATCTGGATCTGGGAGCATTAATCATTGTACTATAGATCCACAGGTCATAAAAAAAAAAAAAAAAAAAAAAAAGATATATATTATTTTGCTATAATTATAATTTTGTTTCAAGTTTAAAATTATAATGAAAAATATAAAGAATGATTATTATCTTGTTTTCTTAAAAAATAAATAAATAAATAAATAAATTTCAAAAAAAAATAAATAAAAATATAAGAATAAAAATGTAATAAGATAATAATTTTATTAGATTTTTTTTTTTTTTTTTATTTCGACTAGCAGGGCCTTACCTAGCCGTAGGTGACCTAGGTCCACATATGTATCTTACACGTTTTTACACAGGTAATTACTATCTATGGCCTACTCTAGACTACCGCGGATTATTATCGGATTTTACCCCCATATTGGCTTGACGCTATCAACCACCATTTCAGGCAGTCGAGGCTAATGTGCATTTTGCTCCATTAGTGTCGTTATTATATGTTAAGTTCTATTTCTAACCGGGGATGTTTTAAGGGAAAGTGAAAGGGGAAACTGGGGGGTAGTACCTATTATGGCGAATAGAACTCTGTAGAGGAAACCTCTAACCCAAACCG
>CAJVPV010000571.1:0-20713 GCA_910591835.1 Acaulospora morrowiae | reverse complement strand
GGCTGACATGTATAGCAATGTATCTCAACATCTCAATATTAATTATGTAACAACTTTACTTTATTAATAAAGATCATGAGAAATGCCTCACTTGACAGTAAAAAAAAAATAAATAAAATATTTAACATTTAAATTTACTAATAACAAAATAGTTTTTATAATAAATAAATCAAACAATATAGTATAAAAAATAAATTAAAACAGTTGAAAAATATTTAAAAGATTGTTATTATAAATAAAAAAAATCACAATAAAATCAATAAAATTTGTCATTTAATAATAATTTTAATAAAAATAATATTATTCTTAAAAAACATTATAATATAATTGATAAAATTTGGTGTTGAATAATAAACATTTATAATGATTATTTTATATTGTTTATAATAACTTTTATATAAAATAATTCAATACATTTATATTGAAAAATGAAATCAATATTAACAATAATATATTTATATCAAAATATAATTTATTTATATTAAAAAATATAAAAATAAATAGAATATGAATAAATAATTAACAATAGCAAGAGTTAATAGACACAATTTATTATTGTTTTTTATTTACAATTTGAATCAAATAATTATGTTTCACCGATTTACATGATTCAAAATTATATAATTATTGAAAACTTGAAAGATTCTTTAATATAGAACAGTTATATTTTTTATGTATTTTGATAAGCTTTTTTATTGTCAGTTTTAAAGCTCAATACAATATATAATTTATAGAAGCTGTCGATCGTTTTAGATATGAGCAGCAGCAGGTGTTTTTTAAAAAAAAAGTGTTGTGATTATTCAATTGTTGGTTTCTAAATTGTTTACCAAACCAAACGTCCAAACTCAATTTGATTTATAAAGATCTTTAATATTCGTAGAATGCACTTTGTAATTACCACTTACAGTAAGTTGAATATTAAATTAAATAAATTAAATAAAACTTATGCTCGCATTTTGTACTGTCGCGGGTCAGGGGTCTATGAGCAGTAACGGCAAAATCCTAGACTTCATGACACTTCGACAGGGGTATCTGTTATAACGGGGGGGCTTAAAGGCAGAAAGAGGTGTGGATTTGGTGAGTTTGTGTGATTTGGGGAATTTTATTGGCAATAAGTACGTCGATTTTTAACTAGTGAACATTCTTTTATTAATTAAATTTTTCCACACTCTTTTTTTACTACATTTCCTTAGATCGTTTTTATACTTTTCTTACAGCAAAAGAAAATAACAGAAATAAAATAAAATAAATAAATAAAAATAAAAGAAATAACGAAAATAAAAGAAATAACGAGGTTAAAGGTCGATTACCCGTTTTGGCAACCTCTATAATGCGCGATCGTCGTTCCTCAATTTCTAAGCCATATCGTCGATCGCCGTTTCCCCGTAACAGTACAATCGATCTCAAATTTGATTGTTCAGTTCAGTATTACGTTGCACATTTACGTTATAGAGATACTTATAGGCGCAATGTACGTGCGTATAATACAGCGTGTCTTCAGACCTAATGATGTTGGTATGTAAGCTTCACATAATGTTCAAGAACTTTGACTAATTTAATCATTATGAATTTATAGAGGCACTATGGAACTACAAGATGATTCACATGAAACGTCGGAACCACAGCTAACTAAAGAAAAATTGGATGAACTCGATCTTCATTTCGCAGGATATGGAGAGTGTGAACACTGTGGGGAGTATAAGACCGACATCAGATGGTGTACGACATGTAATGCTGAGCACTTCTCGAAGCTTCAGTGGGAAAGTGGTAATAATATAATCGACAATTTTATTAGGAGTATTCAGAGTAGAGCCACGAATCATCATAAAATTCTGGAATGGGTTTCATTCAAAAATTTCGAGAATGTTAAATATATTGCGGAAGGCGGTTATGGAATCGTGTATAAAGCCAAATGGAAAGGAGGACGCATTCTTTACTTTGATAGCGAGACTCAGGATTGGAAAAGAAGTGGAGATATGGATGTTGTACTTAAAAGTTTACATGATTCGAAGGATATAACAAAGGAGTTTTTCAACGAAGTAAGTTGTTTTTTATTCTGTTTTCATTGATCATATACTATTACTAAATGTAATTTATGCATTAGATTGATGGTCAAATGAAATCACATTATGAGCTTGGCAATACAATCGAGTGTTTTGGAATAACAAAAGATCCCAATACTGAGAACTTCATGATGATTATGAAGTTTATGAAAGATGGCAGTCTTCGTGATTATATAAGAAATAAATTTTCAACTTTAACGTGGATCCAAAAATTAGAAATATTATATACAGCGGCTAAGGGTCTCTGCAATATCCACGAAGTAAACCTAATTCATAAAGATTTGCACACTGGAAACATCGTTCTCTATGATCAAGTATCTTATATCACAGATTTTGGATTTTGCAAACCGGCTAATTATGAAATGCCGGAGGGTGCAAAGAATGGTGAAATATTTGGTGTATTGCCATATATTGCACCGGAAAATTTATGCGGAGAAAAACACTCGATGGCAACAGATATATATGCCTTCGGGATTATTATGAACGAGGTGGCATCAGGCTGCCCACCATTTTATGATAAAAAGCATGACTCCGGTCTTGCGTTAGAAATTAATGACGGTTCTCGTCCAGTGAGCTGTGAAAATATTACTCCGCCATTAATCATTGATTTGATTAAAAGATGTTGGAACAAAAATCCCGAAGAAAGACCACAAGCAAAAGAGTTGCAAAAATGTCTCGGAGATTGGTATTTCCAATCAAAATCAGAAAGCTTCCATGAAATAAAAGACCAAATTGAAAAAATAGAAAAATCGCAAAACTTTGAAAAATACCTGAGTAGTATACCATGCAAAAGTACTTCGTCGGAATTTCATAATTCCTATACGAGTAGTAAAGTGAGCATTGTGAAATCCGTGAGAGTACCTCACATCGAATCTGCGTCAGGTACATATAATAAATCTGCAAATTCTAACATTATTCACCGAATACAGTACTGATATAATTATGTTTTTAGACAGTGGTGTTTATAATCTGACGATTCCCGATGAGAATGATGAAGTAAATAATAACTAAGCTTAGCATGTGCCGCAATAGATATTGTAAAAGCTTATTTACTTTCTATTTTTGGAATAAATATATATATATATGTGTGGTTGTGTTAATTTCTGTAGCATTTTAACAGTACATGTGCAACTTGTTTACTTTGACTATACTCCTACAAAAAAACCGGTCATCTATAATAAAAATTATTTTTATCAATGTCACGGATATATAACGAAAGTTAGTATCGGGGTAGGTCCCAGCGCCAAGTCACCTCGGGTCAGATGTTTCAGAAGGATGTTGCGAGATGCATTGTGATGTCATCATGTTTTCGCAATTTCCGCACGTCTTGGATGTGTAATGCTCATTACAAAATTATTAACAATCGACCATGGTATTCTTCGATCTTGTGCACCAGATGATGTTGGAACTTGTAATGTGACCATGTCAACATCATCCTTGTGGTCTTGCTCTTGATCTTTCGATTGTATTTCTTTTTAAAATTTTTGATATCATTAGAGTTTCGGTTCTTGAGTCTTGAATCTTTCCTTTTTTTTTTCACTATGTTTCTGTTTTCGATCTCGAAAGACCCATATACTTTTAAAATTCGGACAGCGTGCGATTGCATATACCAGGAGTTTCCTTCACCCAAGCATGCTATAGTTGATATTTGTCGTTATTAGTCACTCGTTTTCTTAAATATTTTTTGGTTCCACCTATATGTTGTAACATGAGTAAAAGTAACACAACCAGCACTGAGTGCTCGATCCCCGCGGCACCATCGTGAGATCTGGCCTAGTCGGACACAACTTGCGATATAGGGAAAGGAGAAGAAATGCCAAGAAACCTAACTAATCCACAACATAATTGTGACGATAATCAAATGACTTGGACTCGCAACGATCGCTATGTAGTAAAAAGAAATGTGAAAGATTATTTAATGATAGTTTCTCCATGAGATTTTACCAGCTTTAGCTTTAATTAATTTTATTCATTCTCATTATTTAATTAATGTGAATAATGTATGCCTTTATTAAAACACAATTATTACTTATCGATCGTTACCGTTACAATGCGTGACTTCAGTTTCTCGTCTTTTTTTTTTGTTTGCGACAATTCTAAGATCATTGTATCTGGCAGTGGGCACTATGTACAGTATATCCTACGAAGTTAGTCGTTCTCATTCCAGAATGGACACGAACTCTTATCATTTTCAATTGAACTCCAGTAATGATCTCATTAGAAGTAAAGTTTGCACCCTGTCTTTCAAGGTCATCTTTCTACTTTTCACTGAATACTTGTGCATAAAAAAGTTTTTTCTTTTGGTACCCTCCTTGTTAAACATTTATTAGATGTTCATAATGGAATACAAACATTTTCACCTGGTATGTGATCTTCATGTTTATTTCATTTACAATAAGTGCTCGTGGATATTCCATGATTATTCTGTATCTTGTTTGCAAATTTGGTAATTCATGCGTGTCTTTTCGTGTTTTATTATTATTATTATTCATACGATGATGCATTTGAGATTGACAGGAAGGTTTTCACGATCTTTATATCATATGATGTATAAACTCCATTACGAAAATGTACATAAAGCGAAGTGAAACAAAAATAGTCACATAATAATAAAACTGGCATTACCAGAAACAAAAAATTCTAATTACTCTTTTCACTTTTAGTATTTGTTACAAACAGAACAAGTGAAACAGATAAATGAAAAGTAAAAAACTAACAAAAAATACAAATAATAAATAAATATTTATTTATTTATTGAATAATACCTAATAAAGTCAAATTCATGCTTTAAAAAACAAAAGAAACTATAACAATCACAATATATATAAATATTGAAATATTGAAATAAAATGCCAAGCATATATAAAATGGAAATATAAATTATTAAAATATAATTTAATATTTAATATTTTCAAATGGTTCTAATATATGTATATTCAAGTTTAAATAAATTTATTCAAAATGAATTAAATTAAAAATATTTTAACAAAAACTTTCCATTTGTTTAATTTTTTGAAAAGGTCATAGTTCAATAGTAAAGTCTTGTTAAAACTTTATGTCAAAATTAGAATTATATTCAAATATAAGCTTATTGCAAATAGAAAATATTAAAAGAAAAAAAAATATCAAATTATTTAATTACAAATACAATATTTAAAGAATGATAATAATCTGACTTTATTAAATTAAACATAAAATAAAAAGAGTTTGTATAATTAGATTTATAAAAATTAACTAGATCAATAAAAAAAACAAATATTAAATAATATATAATAAAATATAATAAAAAATTTCAATTTAACTAATATATTTTTTAAAAAATCATTTATATATACTGTATCTAAAGTTGTAATAGTTTAATAGAAATGATTTTTAAATCCATAACAAATGCTAAAATTTTTAATTGTATTCTTTAAATAAATAAAAAACAAACCACTTAAATTAAACTTATATTAAATATCAAATATATATTTAAGTTTAGAAAAAAACTTTAAATTATATATAATTTGTAAAAAACTTTAATAAAAAAAACAAAATTCGAAATGATAATATGTTAAAAAAATAAAATAGAATTTTGTAATAATTCATAAAAAAAATAATAATACATTAAATAAAAAAATTATTAACTTTAATATAAATCCAAAAATATTATATAAGAAGTAAATAGATATTATTTAATTAAAATTTTTATGATATATTTTAAAAATTTTTATAAAATATTAAATCTATAATATTACTTTTTTAAGTTTTATTAATATATTATTTTATAACAGAAATCAAATACTTTTTGCTATAAACTATATAGTTTTTACTATTGATTATTAATAATTTATTGTTTAATTTATAAATTTTATAAAAAAATATAATTTTTAAAATTACAATATAGAATAATTTTTTTTAAATTTTAAATATTAATATTTAGAATATAACAATAAATAAATCAGTGAATTAATATAATATATGAATTATTTTTCTAATTTAAATTCTAATAAAAAATATTTTTGATTAAATTATTAAAAAATTATTATTATTATTTATATTGAATACATGTTTTTGTTAAATAATATACTAAAAATTTTTATATAATATAATATAGAATTAAAAAAGGTTTTTTTAACAAATAATTCTTTATAAAATATATACAGTAATTTTCTATAAAAATATAATATGTATGTATATGTAATTCTTATAAAAAACACAGAATAATTTGTTAAAAAATATATAATCGATTATAAAATTTTATTACTTGAGATAAGTTTTTTATATTTATTCCTTCATAAATTTTTGAGGATAAAAATTTATAAAAAGTAAAGTTTTAATAAATATTATGTCAATTATAAAAAGAAATTTCTAAGAAAAAAATAAATTTACAATAAGCTCTTGAATTATAATGATGAGAATATCCGAAAATGGTCTATACTGTATCTGGACAAATAAAAGGTCGGTTACTAACTTTGACCAAAATCTCATCTTGTAAATCCAATTCAGATATGACTTTATTTAGTTAGTACTTAATTTATTAACTGTTCTACACAATCATTGTTTCTCGCAATTTACTTATTTAGTAAACTAACTTTATATACTGTACATATTCTTTTTATTATAGAAAAAATAAAAAAGTTAAGAAACGAAACTCTTTTGTAGATACTCATTACAAAAACACTTATTCAAAGGATTTTACTTAAAACTCTTGCAATGAACTGTCCATACAGTATTACATGCTTTTTTTTTACTATAGGATTAGTAAAGAGAAAATGTACTGTAACATAACATATAAGTGTTATTATTATTTTTTTTTTTACACTTTGCAAATTCATCATTCGCGAAAATTGCGAAAACTTTCAAAGGATTCCGAGGATCAGTGTTTGTGCTACTAAATAAATAAAAAAAAAAGTAAACCGATGCTCTCAAAGCCCTTTTACTCATATTTCGGAGTCATGGGATTGGAAAGATCACGTACAAGAGGGTGCATAAGTGGGAAAATCAAATGAGTCGAAAACTGGTTTCGACAAGAAATGTCCTGTATTTTGTACAGTATATGTATTGTTGTAATTTATTAGTCTATACCTTTATCCTTTTACGTACATGATATAGTACTTTATTTGGTCCTCGCGTAGTACAGCACAGTCTTTCTGTAACGAACGGCCTTTAACATCGAATCACTGTTCTCACCATTTCCTCTGTTGAGAACAATAAAGAATAAACTACTGTATTGCGCATTTTTAATAACGATAATCTACACTTATTTAGTTATTTTAACGCACAGTACACATTACAGTACTGTGTTTGGTTACGTAATCGAGAGATAAATTATATAAAATAACAGCAATAGCAAATTTTTTCTTTTTCGGATAAGAAAAAAAAAATAATAATACTAATAACAATAATGTATTCTCATAGAGGTAGGACTTAGATATTCAATAAATGAAAGATACATGTATATTCTAACAAAATATTTTATTAGGGATCGAATCAAGAACATCCGAGGACATATTGAAAGAAATTGACATTTGCATTAATGATATTAAAATTGATGAAAAAAAAGAGTTAGGCAGTGGATCTTTTGGTAGTGTATATCGTGCAGAATGGACAGACCGGAATCTTGTCGTCGCAGTAAAATGTTTGGATCATAAAATTTTAAGGTCAAGATATGAAGAATTCAGAAATATGAAAGAGTTTATTGATGAGCTTCTTCACGAGGTAAGAAATAATGTATGTGCATTGTGGACATTAAATTTATACATTCTGTTCTGTTTATTTTGATTATCAAAGGTTAAAATGAATCGAAGAGCAGGCCTACATAATAATATAACAACGTTTTATGGAATTTCAAAAGAATCGCAAGGTTTGTAATTGTTTCCATTAGCATTATTGTATTGATCTTTCGTTAACAGTCTTATATAATCACATCTAGATAAATATTATCTTGTATTCGAATATGCGCAAGGAGGAAATCTAAGACACTATTTACGCAATAATTTTTCGATGCTTAATTGGCTGATGAAAATAAATATAGCCAAGCAAATTGCCAACGGACTTTCTCACCTTCATAGTCATGGCATAATTCATAAGGATTTAGTGAGTTCCAAAAATGTATTCGTTGGCTTATTATCAATACACCATTTAATGCATTAAATTAAATTTTTTCATATATAGCATTCTAAAAATATATTGGTTAACGGGGGTCAAATTCAAATTTCTGACTTCGGTTTGTCGAAATTTGAATCTTCAAATTCAATTTCTCGTACACCAGGAACTCATTTTTATACTGATATGACATATATCGATAATGGTATTCGTAAAGACAAACAATTTGATATTTATAGTTTAGGGGTGTTGTTATGGGAAATTTCAAGCGGACGTCAACCCGCGGTTCGCTCGGAAAAACCGATTAATGGCACACCCTTAGCTTATGTAAATATCTATTCAAAAACATGGAAAAGGTCAATAGAGAGACCAGATATCAATAAAATATGTGATGATCTCAATAACGTCAAAATGAGGCCGGTATATTATGTACCATCTATACCCATCATTACAAAGCTATCCGAACTTAGCGATGAGCCATTAGATTCATACGGCTCAGGAGGTATTGTTGACTTTCACGACTTCTAAATTTCAACAATTTCTAATTAAATATGCATTTAATTAATTTAAAGTTCAAACGTTGCAAAATACACCGAACAATTTAATATCTGAATGTATACTATTTTGTAATTTCTAGTAGTTACATTATACGGTATATTTAAAAGATACTAATTTATCAGAAATTTTATATTTAGATCATTCGTCCACCAGCTCTAGCGCTAAAAGTAGAATTGACGAAATGTTTTATTGGTATTTGCAATCTGCCAACAAAGGGAATGCTATGGCTCAAAATAGTTTGGCCTATTGTTATCAACATGGAATTGGAATAGGAAAATGCGAAAAGGAGGCGTTTCAATGGTACCTGAAGTCTGCAAGAGGTGGAGACAGTGATGGACAAGCTAATATTGGAGATTGTTACCTAAATGGAATTGGAACTGAAAAAAATGAGGAAGAAGCATTTATATGGTACCTGAAATCTGCAGAAAGTGGAAACAACATAGGACAGAATTGTCTAGGAGACTGTTATAGGTATGGTATTGGCACAGAAAAGGATGATGCCCAAGCATATCAATGGTATTTAAAATCAGCTGAAGATAGAAATGATGAGAAGAATTACAATATTTTAGTTAGAACTATCAAAGATAAAATTGAGGAATTTCAACGTTACTCAGAATCTGCCAAAGGTGAAGATAATGAAGGGCAAAATAATCTTGGGGATTGTTATCGATATGGAATAGGGACTGAAAAAGACGAAGAAAATGCATTTAAATGGTACTTAAAGTCTGCTGAAAGCGGTAATAATTTAGCACAAAACAATCTTGGTGATTGTTATCGTTATGGAATTGGGACGGCTCGTGATAGAGAAGAAGCATTTAGATGGTACTGTAGGGCCGCTGAAGAAGACACAAATGCAATATCTCAATGTAATCTCGGTGATTGCTATATGCTTGGAATTGGAACTGAAAAAAGTGTGGACACGGCATTTAAATGGTACCTGAAATCTGCCGAAGCTGGGAACAATTGTGGAAAAAGAAAATTAGGCAACTGTTATATTGATTTATTTGCAGATGATATGAAGGCATATCGATGTTACTTGGAATCCGTCGAAGTTAGTAATATTAGAGCACAAAATAATCTTGGAGATTGTTACAGAAATGGGATTGGAACTACAAAAGATTATAATAAAGCGTTTTTGTGGTATTTAAAGTCTGCTGAAGGTGGATACCACCTTGGTCAGTACAATCTTAGGGATTGTTATAAGAATGGAATTGGGACCGAACATGATGAAGAGAAAGCGCAAGAATGGTACCTAAAATCAAAAAATGGAGTATTGGAAAACAATAATCCTGAAAGTTGATCGTTTAGGAAACATTGAACATTTATCACGCGTAATATTCAATCACGATTTGAAGATTCTGTATTGCAGATGGGATTAATGTTTATTTATTGACAAAACTAGATAAATGCAAATATTCAGATGTTATTTGTTTTTTAATATAAAAATTTTATTTTATAATTAGAGTTAAGTAAAAACTATTAAGATTCCATGTGTATTTAAGAATAATATATTCAAATATTTAAAGTGTAATAAAGCAACTACTGTTGATGTACTAAGACTATTGTAGTTTCGGAGGCCTAAATATTGACTGTACAGAGTGTTGATAAAAAGTAAAACTGATTCGGATTATTGATATATTTATTTTTGAGTAATTATAGTGTTTGCTTGGTTTATAAACATAACATATTATCGATTACTTTTTTGGAAATATAAGACAATAAAAATAATATATGAAAAGTTGGATGCAAAAATAAGATAATCTAAGAAAAAATATATCAGCATATAATATTTGTTTCTATTTGATATTTTAAATGCTTCTAAGAATATTTTTATACCATCAAAAGTTATATTTTTTGTAAATTATAAGAAAAAACTCTGAATTTTTGAAACTTCATAATGAAACAGCAAGGGATTTGAAACTTGAATTAAAGCCAGACAATACAAAATTCTTTTTTTTTTGCAATCATAAAAACATTAATATTATATAGAAATGATTATATTTAAAAATTAATAATCGGTATTTTATATAATTTTTAAGCATGTTAATAATTAAAACAATAATTGTGATTGATAAATTATCTTTTAATTGTAATATATATGTTATTTACATAGTTTTTTTTTTATAAAGCACATTGTTTTTGACTTCAAAATTATTTTAAAATCCAAATATTTATTTACAGTAAGAGATATCGTATAAATAGCATGTATTTGTTCTGAGACAATATGATATGAAAATCATGCAAATTAATTTATCGTACAATTTATTGTTATACAATAATTGGTTATGTAAACTAGAAAAATTATACTATTTGATTCGGTCAAATTGCCGGGATGCTGTTAAATAAATAAAGACAAAAAATTGCATATATTAATACCATATAGTATTATCTAACGGTCACAAATAAAATAAAATTATTATTAACTTTACCGGTAATTCTCGAAATAACCCGGCTAGTATAATGCGCCAACGGATGAGTTTTTAATTCAAAATATGGTACAACTGGAAATGGATTTTTTTTTCTTTCTTCCTCAGCCAACTTAAATTGATTCCTAATCTTAATTTCATTATCTGTAAGATTCTCTGATGCATCTTTAGAAATAATTAAGATCCATTGTTCCAAAGTTTCGGCTAAAATGTGAGCTGTAGGACGTTTTTCTGGATCAGGATCCCAACATTGCATCATTAATTGAACATAGCTTTCCGGAGTCCCTTTAATTACTGGTGGTCTTAAACCACAGTAAATATCGTAAACTAAATCTGGTCCAAAAGCCATATTGTGAAATGGTGGTTGGCAGGATGTGCACTCCCACATGGCAATTCCAAAGCTGTAAATATCCGTAGCTTTCGTGTGAGGTTTGCAGGCAAGAACTTCTGGCGCGACATATGGTATCACACCTTTAAGGCTACCTTTCATAGTTTGACCATCTTCACATGCTAGTCCGAGATCGGAAATGAAGTTACGCCTGTTCTTTCCAAAAAGCATATTCCCGGCGTGTAGGTCTCTGTGCACAAGATTTGCTGCGTGTAAGCTACGAAGATCAATCGCAAAACTCCAGAGTCTATCGAGACGATCTACCCAAGTGCTATTTGCAAAATTAGAGGATAAATAAGCTCTTAAATCACCTTCCTCTACAAATCTCATAGCAATTAAATATTTTTTTGTTTCTGGATGTCGTGTAATTCCATAGCAATCTAAGGAATACAGATTAATCTTCAAACATTCATGAAGAGCGTTGACCTAAGTAATAAATTGAAGCTTTACTATATGTTGACGAGATAACAACAACCAATCAATTACCTCTTTTAAAAACTCTGTAATACTATTTTCTTCTTCTGTTATATATTTTAGTGCAACCCACATTGGCTCATCTCGATCCCATTTATTTGCCTTAGGGTTCCATTTACGGATACGTCCTACTTTTGAGTATGACTTAAAAACAGTGCCATATCCACCTCGTCCTATCTGATTTAATTCTGAAAGTCTAGTTTCCGGGATCCATTCTAAGACTTGTTCGGGAAACTCAGCAGTAATTTGTGTTTTGTAAATGAATTCATCAATATCAGAATTTCCACTTGTCCAATTCGAGCGTTCCGACTTAAAACGATTAGAATAACAGCCTCTGCACCAACGTGGAGACATCCATTTTTTATTACAAGAAGGACACAGTTCTACTAATTTTTCTATCACTGCATAATTCATTGACTCAGGATCACGCGTTAATCCATAAATTAGACGCTTTGATGAATTAGATTTTACCAATTCTAGCTCCTAAATGAAACAAAAGAACAATCGTGAGAGAATTATTACATTTATTTGCATAAAAAAAATAATAATGAATCATAATAAATTATACCGATTTAAGAAAACTTGAAATCAAATATTTTTCGCAATAATTGGTTATCAATTTAACCCGCTGCCTACCAGACCGATTCCATTTATTTAATTCCGAATTCCAATTTATCGCATATCCATCCTCCCAATAAGCTTCTTTGTTTATTGAGAAGTCCACCTTTCTTAGAAACGTAAATTTAGTATAGTCAACCCATTCTAATACGTGTTCGTGTCGCTCAGCGGCTAGCTGAGATTTTTGGATAAATTTGTCGATGGCTGCGTTGTCACTTGTCCAATTTGAGAACTCGGCCTTAAAATGTTTGCTATTGCAATGTTTACACCACCGAGTCTCTGATTTAATAAGTTTATTACATCCTTCACACTCAACAACATTATTTTTTCTTCCATGGTACATAATATTATCCAAATATTTCGACAAAATCATACGTATCTAAGTTGTTCTAACCTTTGTCTGTACTAATTGATGATATCGTAATCTGCGTTTTTCCAAAAATCTCAAAATATGTTATAGCCAGCAATGTTTTATATACAGAGGCACTATTAGAAGCCGAAATATATAGAAATATGTGTAAGCAATGAAAAGAACTCGTTACACGATGCTTCGATTATGGTAGAATGAATGAATACTTACAAAGTACGTATTTCAATACGTACGTTATAGGAAAAAATGTAATGTAAAATTCACGGTCATCCATTTTACCCCACATACATACTACGAGGCGTATTAAATGTATATCAGATATGATCTTTTTTGTAATTGCCTGAGAATTTTTTTCAAGACAATAAAAGAAATATTTTAGCAAATCTCTGATCTTTACAATAATGATCTCTATATTTTTTCTAGGGACGACAATATTACAATAATACTGTACTAAAGGATCTATTTAACCGCAGTGATATCCATTGAATTTTGATAAGCTATTCACATACATACGCACTATGTGAAAGACATTATTTTCCTTACGCGTACGTACAGTTAACACTGAAAACAACGCCTGATTTTTATGCATAATGTAGTCGGACATCACCGTACATTGATGCAAACAGCACCATAAATATCATAAAGGCGTGAGTTGATAAGAACAGTGCACAGTATGCATATGCAGATTCCTGCATCATTCAAGTACGCACGCAACACTTTAGTCACAAGATTTTAAACTGGTCGCCTTACCTGAATCATTACGATTTCTTAGACATGTATATTGAATTTCATATTTATATAAAACAATTAATTTTATATTGTGCAAAAAAAATCAAATTAAATAATACACATATTTTTATCTAACAGAATAAAAGAAACTTACGATTTATTATGGGTAATAAAATAATTACTTAATAACATAGACTCTAAATTTTTTGTTCGATATTGTTTTTATATTATTGCAATACAGTATAATAAACTTTATGATTAAAGTTTTTAAATTAGAGACTAATAGTAATTACGTAACTGAAAAAAATGCAAAGTCATAATATACGTACATAATCCACATACAGTGATTATAATATTATTCCATATAAGTTATCAAATATTATATACAGCGTAATAATGTGTTTCATTTAGTACTATTTTATGATATCATGTTTAAGTTTTATTATTATTAAACGTGTATCTTTTTCTTATATTAATTATACATGTGTTTTAACGCATTAAAATAATTTCTAAAATAAAAGAAAAATACTTTTGAAAATAAATAAAAGAAAAATACTTTTGAAAATAAATAAATGAAAAATATATTATATATTACTAATTGTTAAAATACAAAAAATATATATATAAATCAAATTGTTTTAAGTAATTTAAATATTTGCATTTTAATAAATATGTTCTCATTTATTAGATTCTATAGTTTCAAATTTTTATTTTGCTTTTATGTAATTATTTGTTTTTATAAAGAAGATTATTTTTTCAATTAGTTATATATATATATTTATTTAGACATTTTTAAAAATTTTTTTTTACTTCATCAAATTTAATTATAAGTAACTAAATTAAATTTTTATATAAATATATATAACTTAATAATTCTTTTTAAATATATTAATAATTTTTTACTTATTATTTTTATTATAAGAAATTCAATTTTTACAAAAACATTAAATTCTTAAAATAAACTATATTTCAATAAAATAATATAATTAAAATTATATGAACTAATATAAATCTTTGTTAACCAGAAAAAAATTTATTTTCTGAAATTATTAATTAATTTTTTAATAATTTGAATTTGAATTTTATCAAAAAAAATTGTATTAAGAATAAAAAAATAAAATAATTTATAATAAAACAAAAAATAAAAATAAATAATAATCTAAATATCTATATAATATAATATAATATATGTATTAATAATGATATTAAAGCAAAAAAATTCTTTATTATTTTATTATATAATAAATATTTAGATCTTAAAATATATTATTATACATATTAATCTTTTATTATATAAATATATTTTAAAAAACTTCTATTTATAAAAAAAAACAAAACAAAAACAAATATTTAAAGATTAATAACTTTTCAATAATTATTTTATTATAAAATAATATTAATGGATTTTTGAAAAAAAAATTAATAATAATATTTAAATTATTTAAGATTAAAATAAAATATTTATTAGTTGATATGATTTTTTTTTGACTTTATTATTAAATAAAAACATTTAATTGTTTTTTCTTAATTAATTTAATTGAAAAATATTGTATATATATATATATATATATATATTATGTTTTGTTTTTAAAAATTTATATTTTATAATAAATTAAATTAAAAAAATTATTCTGAAACTCATTTAAATTTTTTAAATTTTTGGAAAATATTTAATATTTTAAAATAATGATTTATATTTAAAAAACCAAATAATAAATTTGTATAAATAAAAAAAAAAGAAATTTAAAATTTTATTATTTTTATATAAAAAACTCTTTCCCGTAAATCATTTCATACCTGAAAATTTCCTCATTTGATAATAGTCTTTCCAAGAAACTTACTTCCCAAGCACTTCCAAGTGCTCACAACCACTAAATAACTTCCACCATGAAGCGCCCACAACTAACAACAACAAAAAACAGTTCTTACATGCAACAATTCACCAGGACTGGAATCTACTCTTCCAAATTTTCTATCTCAACCTCAGTAACAACAAAATTATTGAAACAGAATTCGCAAGAAACCTTCTTATTTCCAACTTGACAAACTTCCCCAACCAATTCCTTATCGTAAGAGAAGGAAAAAACATTTAAGAAATTGTAAAAACAGACTCTACAAATGACATCCGCATCCTCAACTTTATAATGAATACCAACAAAAGAGGGAACCAAAGCAGACTTCCCCAAACTTGCATTTCTCTCTCTAATATCAGAAACATACCACTTAACTTTCAATACATCAGTAACATCGTGGAAAAAATGAAAAAAATCCAACTAAACACTGAATTCTACAACCATCTCCAAGAATTTCTTTCTATCTCCCAAGGAGCTACTAAAAACCCCAATTAGCTTACCCTGAAAACGATCATTTGTCAATCACTTCTTTTGTCTTCTAAAAAAGGAATGTCAATCAAACAACCACAATGCATACACATGCAAGCCCCCTGATTACCACTTCAATCTTTATCAAATCTAGTAACTCTACAGAAATCAACGCAACAATGGACATACCAATGAAATTATCTGACCTGGATCCTGCCAAACTCAAACAAACTAATCAAACAAATGTTACTCCAGTTACCCCTTCTGACAACCACATGACAACACCCAGCTTTAACATGAAAATCAGTGAAATTCTTCCCACAAGCCAATCAAATTTAATGATAATTGATGATATTATCGACCTTGACGAACTTGCCAAAAATCCTACGTAACCAAAAAATACTCCATATGTATGGTCATTCTCATTCGAACAACAAGTCCAAACAGAACTTCAAGAAATTAGGAATACTAAATACTATGAAGCACTCAGAGCTGATACTAAAAAACTAGTTAATAATCTCCTATGAGCACCAAATAATATACAAGTCATCATCCAAACTATCGACACTATTATCAAACTCCCCAAATATCCACCTTATTACCTGAAAGCAATAATGAACAAAATTAATTTTAAAGACCATACATTCTTCAGCTCTTTTACTAAAAAAGAAGATCTCATACCAGCCTACCAAAAGGAATTCATCGAAATTGAAAAAGACTTCCAGGACAAATATAAAAGAGAAAACACCCTACACTTCATCAACTTTGAAACCAAAAAGAAAATCCGTACCATAATCCACATTATTTTATCAATTATTGACCTATGCACTATCGACATCAAAAACATGTCTTATTATAAATTAGCAAGCCTTCTTACTTATCTTATCAATTATCTTATCAAAAAACCAACTTTCTTCCTTGATTATATTTCTATTAAAGAAGAACTCAAAAAACATTTCATTGACTCTCTTCCGAACCTTCCATTCGAACCAAACGAAATCCCCTCCCAAATCAAAATCAAACTCTCCACAAAACTTCCAATGCCAAACAAGGCCAATCTAATTGCAACCCTTCAAATTTTAGGTTCTTACTATAAATTTGACAAACTTCCTGATACCTACTTCAAAGAAAACCTCTTTCACCCGGAAAATCCAAATAATCTACCAATCAAATACAAAAATATCTTCCCTATCAAAAAGAGAAGTGATCTTAACAATCTTTCCAATTACAAAAATCTTTTACATGAAGTATACAAAGTTCCACCCAAACTACCTGACACTTACTTTGACCTCCCATCACCAAAAAAACCACTACCAACAACATATCAACTTCTAGATCCCAAATACAAACATCTTTTCTCCTTCAATTCAAGGGACAGCAACTTCACTCTATAAGAAATCATAACTTTACTCAGGAAAACCTATTACTTAAAACATCTACTCAATGACTTCTTTTTCATTAGAACAAAACTTCCTTTATCCCCCTCTGATGCCTTACTTGAAACAAACATCCTCCTCCCAATAACAAATCCCGATGACATTTCCACTCTTCTCAAAACACTAGCCAAAAAATACATCTTCACTAGCACTCTCTCCAAGGAGTGAATCAATCTCCCTCCTTGCAAAGCCCCAACTTCAATCCAAAATCAAATTGACAACACAAATAATGATGAACAGCCTATTCCTCCAAACAAATCCTCATTACCAACCGACTATCATAAAGTAAATAAAAAAGCAGGAACCAATTTTCCAATTACCAAAAAAATTGATGTCCACCCTAATATTATTAAAGCTCATCAATTCTATCAATTTTCAAGGATCCCTGACAGTTGGATTCAAATTCCTATCAAATCTCAACTCCCCAATTTCACTGAACTCAAAAAATTCCTTACAGAAAAACACATCCAAATAGAACTTCCAATTATTAATAACGCCAACTTCATTTCAAAAATTCACAAGCTAAGAGAACATTTCAGCTTTCAAAGATTACCAAAGAATATATTACACAAATCGAACTACCCGAACCCTCAACTAAATTTTTCAAATTTTAACCATGAATATAAATTTAACCAAAAACTTTTCAATATCAAAAAACCTTCTCAAAATTACCACAATTAAAAATAAAAACAAACCCTCTTCATTGAAAATCAGCTCATTAAACACTTGAGGTCTCAATGACACAACCAAACTCAACTGCCTTCTGGAATACATCAAAACAAACAATTATGACATATTTGGCCTTTTAGAAATCAAACTTCAAAACAAAAAAAAATACCTCACAACATCAAAAACTTTCTAATCCACTTAAGTAACCTTGACCAAAGCCAAACAGGTGTATCCATCATCCTTAACAAAAATCTCCAAAATCATTTATACAAAACCTCCAAACTCAAAGGATACATCATATCCATATTCCTCCAATTCAAATTAAAAATCAAAATCTGTATAACACAAGTTTACATCTTATAGGACATCAACCAAAGAAAACAAACCTCTATATATCTCCACAAACTCATTAACAATAACTCATCACAAAACATCTCTCACATTATAATGGGAGACTTCAACTCAACACCTTTAGCAAAAGACAGAACTCAACAATCCGAACCCAAATACAAATCACACATATACAAAAAACTTAACAAAAACTACTTCGATATCTACCAGTTATTCTACCCTAACAAAACATCATACACATTTACAGAACCAACAAGTCAAAGCAGAATTGACCAAATCTGGATTACAAAATACATCACTTCACAAACCACCAAAACACAAATAATCAACACAGAACCTGAATTCCACAGTGATCATAAAATAATCACACTCACACTATCCAACTTCCTTATTTTCAAACTTTCTCAAACAACACAAATAACCCGTTTCAAATATAATAAAGTTACCAACAAAACCTGGGAAACAATCAATGCAACTATCAAACACCAACTAGAATCTTCAATCCTTGATAAGCTTGACCTTTAAACATCTTGAAAAACTTTCAACCTCACAATACGAGAAACAATGAACAAACACATTCCAAAAACCAAAATACGTAAAAATACTTCACAAATATTCACAAAAAATGGAATAATACTTCACAAAAAACTACAAAAAATCAAATTCCATATTTACAACCTATCAACAGCATCACCTCTACCAACTGATCCCGACTTATTAGAAGAACTCCAAAAACTTAAACTACCATATTCAAACAATCAAAAACTCAAAAACTCACTAAAACAATTTTTCAAAATCACATTCAAAACACTCAAAGCAGAAAACAATCTCTACAAAAAAGAAACCATAAACAAAATCATCAATTAACAAATCCTAAACCTACAAGAAAAACCAAAAATAATGATTCAGCAAACTCTCAATCACAAAAAACCAAAAGCAACATTCACCAAAATCATCGATCCTATCAAAGAAGAAATAATTACAGACCCACAACTTATTCACCAAATAATAACAAATTATTACAAAAATGTTTTCCGCAAGAGAACAATTGACAACGAACTCCTATCCAAGTGGAATAAATATTATACCCCAAACATAATATCAACCCAACAATATACAACACCCTAATGAATCCAATCACTGAATACGAAATAGCTAAAACAATAAACTCTCTCCCAAACAACAAAGCTCCTGATCCATCCGAAATCACATACATCTTCATAAAACAAACACAAAAAACTCTTCTACCATACTTACAAACAATTTTCAATCAAATTCTCACCACCCAAGAAATATCAACAGAATGAAAAAATTATCACATCTATTCCATCAGCAAAAAACTCCAATGGAAATTCAATATCCAAGAAACCCGTCCTATAGCTCTCATCGACTCCTTTAGAAAAATACTAACAAAAATACTTACAAAACGGTTCAGTTCCATACTATCCAAAAACAACATACTACAAAAATCCAACTATGCAGGCCTCCCAAACCAAAGCATATTCGAACCTATACAAATACTCAACCCAACTTACAACATCAAAAAACTTACATAACAAGAACTTTAAATCCTCTCGCTAGATATAAGTGCAGCCTTCGACTCTGTCAACCTTAATATGCTCAAAAAATCAATGCACAGACTCCATATTCCTGATACATTCATTACTCTATCCAGCAACATACTCACAAACTGCACTTGCCAAATAATCACAGACCATGGTCTCACACAATATATCACTATTCCTGATGGAATCAATCAAGGAGAAACTCTTTCACCCCTTTGGTGGATCATCTTTTATAACCCTCTAATAACAGCACTAATATAACAATCATCACAACTTAAACACAATACCATTGCATATATGGATAATCTCAATCTGCTCATAATATCCAAAGAAGAACTACAAAACAATCTTAACATAGCAACTGAATTCTTTCAACTTAATGATATCAAAGCAAACCTTACCAAAACTAAACTAATCACAATGAACTGTAAAACACACAACAAACAAATACATCAAGATACAACCACTATCACACCAACACTAAAAAAAGAACCAATACGAATACTAGGCATCTGGTTATCTGAACACAGTATTCTTGCTCCCAACTGCAACAAAATAATAGAAGATACTGAAACAATAGTACAAGAACTAAAATCCAAATTCACAACAGGCCACATGGCAACTTATATCTATAATAAAGTACTTCTTCCACGAATAG
>CAJVPV010000570.1:0-20713 GCA_910591835.1 Acaulospora morrowiae | reverse complement strand
TATCCAAGAACTACAAAAGAACATAGAATCAAACTATCACAGATTCTGGAACCGGCCAAAAAATGCTCTTAAAAAAGTCTTAGGAGATTTGAAACCCTCTCTAGACCTTTCCATCCTTATGGAAGAAGATGATCAGCTACACAATGACCCTGATGAACTTGTAACAATAATTACTGGTCACTTTAAAAAAATTCTTGAATCCAAACCATTCCTCCTTAACAGTGAGTGGAGCCCTGAGTATGAACCTTTAAATTACATCCCTAACAATACGTTCAACAATCTCTCTATACCAATCACCAATCAAGAACTTGAGAAGGCACTTGCTGACCTTCCTAAATGCAAAGCCCCTGGTCTTACTTTCATTCCATACGAAGCTTGGTCCCAAATCGGCCCACTAGGGAAAAAGCATATCCAAACACTTTTCAACAGTATTCTAGTATCGAATCAAGTACCTAAATTTTGAAAACAATCAGCCATTACGCTTCTTCCAAAAAAAGTTATCTGGTCACATGACCTTACCGATACATGCCCAATCTTCCTTATTGAAACAAGCAGGAAAATCTTTACAAAAATAATCAATAATAGACTTTCTATCAGCATCCTGAAGCACAGAGTTATATCAATTCCAACTTTGCTAGATTAAAAAACCAAAGCACAACTGAGCCAATCGCAATTATTACTTTATGCATTAACACAGCGAACAATCTTAACAAAGAAATATGGGTCGCATCCTTTGACATCTCTAAAGCATTCGACTCTGTCAGTCTTCCCAGCCTCAACAAGGCTATGGAACGTATCAAACTCCCACCTGAAACTATCACACTAGTCCACAATCTTCTAAATGAAAGAGAATTGAAACTAATAACATATTATAAGCTTTCTGAACCCTTAAAAGCGTCCAAAGGCCTTGACCAAGGTGAAACTCTCTCTCCATTATTGTGGACAATTTTCTATGATCCAGTAATCAGCAGAATCGCAACCAGATTCCTAGCAACATCCAAAATTCTTGCCTACATGGATGACATAGCCCTTTCTAGCTCAAATATGCTATCTCTACAAGAAGCAACAAACATCTTTTGTTCCTTTCTGTCGCTAAACTCAATTAAATGCAATAAAAAAAAACAGAACTAATTACCAACCTCAAACCATCAAATCAAAAAAGAAGGCAATACTTGATTGTTGAAGATAAAAAAATTTATCCCAAGCCATTTGGTGATGGCATTAGATACTTAGGCATTTACCTTTCAGGAAAATCATCTTCCACCTCTACAAAACGCAAACTATCAGAGAAAGTTCAAAAATTCGCCAATGCAATTGCCTCACAAAAAGGCTGGAACAGATTAATAACCAAACAAGCCTCCCAATGGATCATACCAGCCCAATTGAAGTATGCCATTAATGCAACAATTCCATCTGACAGAGAAATAGCCATATTGCAAAGGAAAATAAACAAACCAATCAAGGCAAAACTTGGAGTCGAACGCACCATCTCAAACAGAATCCTTCATTCACAAGCAGGACTCGACATCGTCAAACTCCAAAACCGACGGGACATTACCGCCATCAAAATTTTAGCTATTAAGCTCACCAATTCCAAAATCACCCCCTTTATCATGAAAGAAATTACATCAATACAAGCTGCACAAGCTATATGGTGCTGCCCAATCTGTTTCCCTTATTACTTTGAAGATTCATGGATCACCTCAACAGCCCTCCTGGCCAAAAGATATAAAATCAGAATTTGCCTATTCCCTTGTCCCTATAACCATAACAATCACGAGCACTCAATTGGTCTAGTTACCAAACTTCAAAAATTCAATGCCCTTTTACTCTACTACACAAACATCAAAACTATTTACAACACTTACGTATATAAACAAAATTTCAAACTAACTTGGGAAGAGCTATATACACATAGGGGTTACATCACCCCTGGCCCGGTTCCATTATGGTTTTTACTTATCCCCAACACATCTTCAAACATATACGGTGACTCAACATTCCTCCCTAATACCTTTAAAAATAAATTCTGGACCTTTTTAAAAAACAACACTATCAACCTTATTAAAGTTCGCAACAACGCCATCAGAGCCACAACTATCAGAGGCAAGCACTATCTACTCAACAACAAGGAAATAATTTCTTGCTCATGCCCAGCTCAGCCCTGCATTATAGAAAAAAACATAAACAATCTCAAGTCGATTTGGCATACCCTGCATCTTAACTCCACATATCTACTTAACAACATACAGGAAGTCATTGAATTCTTTTCCCCTAGACCACAAACAATCCCACAAATATTGATTTCCTCACCATGCCCACCCAATATACCAACAACTATATATTTTCACCATGACAAATCCAACAATAATTTGACAGTAGCCAAACCATCAAACACACTCACATACACACTTCATCCCAATTTTTGGAGTGTCTTTTGGCCAGTACTCTATCAAACCCTAGTCGACACTTCAGAAACATCAACTATTAACATCTTTCTTGACAAAATCTCTGATTTAAAGGTCCCAAATTACATTAATAGAGCAATCAAAACTCACTTCAGTAGACTCATTAATGAATGTAACACTCTTATAACCGTAAAAGACTTCACCATCTTATGGCACAAACTGAAAAATCACCAACCACCACCTCACACAAACACAAAGACCAATATACCAGTTCCTCAGTGCTTCCCCCAACATTCATATCATCACCACTAATCAATAACACACACGCAACAAGCATTACCCACTGGATCAAATTTGTAAACTACTACACCAATCTCTTTGATATCTTCCTAAGCCATTCAGCCACATATAAACCCTCTTCTTTCGAGGAACTAGAAACCATTATAAAAGCAAATAACAAACTCAAAAGAATTGACCAAATAAAACACAAGGCACTATCTACATTCAGAACCAAACTCCTTGCTAACCAACTTCCAATGAGAACAAAACTTCACAAACGCTATCCCAGCCTTTATCCTGATAACCTATTTCCAAGATGCGATGCATATCCAGAGGATCTTCCACACATCTTCTCTTGTACTTACATTAAACCTCTACTAAACAAAAAGAAACTCAAACTCGAAAATCTCATCCTCGATCTTAATTCCAAAAACACCAAAGAAATCGACTTCACCTTAACATTTAAATTAACAGACAGCACTCTATTGGATTTGGCCATCAGCAAATTCAATCACCCATTTAATCTTCTTCACAAAAAAGAACACATTTCCAATTACATCTTGAAAATCCTGCATAAAGCATGGAAATTGAGATCTGCCACAGCAACAACCTCACCAGCCTCCGGAATCAAATGAAAAAAAACAACTAGTATCAGCACAACAAGTACAATCACTAACAATAATTCTACATTTGACAAAATTCTAAACCTGCTAAACGCCACATTCAATCATACTGACAAGTCAATTTTTACCACTACAATAATATCATCGTTCTGAAGGGCATTAGCCATTCAGCACTATTGGTGTGAGCCCACCTCCGTGGTGGTACCTGGTACCAATAGTTTGTTGCGATAGGCTACAATTAATTTACTATGTAAAGATTGTTAATGTAATGACAATAAATTTTTATTTAAATAAAGTCTCACATTTAATGCTCATTCACGATAAAAAAAAAAAACAAGGGAATTGATCAAGAAGAAACTCTCGTACCACTGCTATGGACCATCTTCTATGACCTATTGGTTTGCACAGTCATCAAAAATCTCACTAACAGATCAATCATATTAGTATATATGGATAACATTGCAATTATTAGCAAAAACATGTGTACCCTACAAAGCACCACTAATATCTTTTGCTCTTTTCTAATCCTGAAATCAATCAAACATAACAAAAATAAAACAGAACTTATTACAAATCTGAAATCCAGAAACGACTAAAGAAAGCAAGCTCTCACAGTTGAAGATATACCAGTCCTATTCAAACCATACAACAAATCCATTAGATATCTCGGAATCTACTTATCTGAAAAATTTTTATCTATTACAACAAAAAATTATCTTAAAGAGAAGGTTTCAAACTTTACTAAAGCGATTACTAATCAAAAAGGATGGAATGGTTTAATCACAAGACAGGCCTTCCACTGGATAATACCACAAATTGAGTATGCTATTCAAGTATCAATCCTCAATGATAATGATATAAAAGCCCTTCAAGCAAAATTCAATACAGCCATCAAAAGCAAACTTAGTATAGAAAAGACAATTTCGAATAAAGTTCTGCATTCACAGGCTGGTTTAAACATTATAAAACTTCAGGATAGGATTCACATTGCAGCAGTCAAACTTTTAATTACAAAACTCACCAATAGGACAACTTGCAACTCTTTTACTGAAGAAATCAAATCCTTGTAAGCATCACATACTATTTGAACATATCCCATCTGCAACTCATATTATTTCAAAAACTGCTGATTGACATTTACTGCACAAATAGCAAAAAAATATCAAATTAATATCTGCTCTTACCCATGTCCATTTGAGAATCCTGATTACAATCTTTAAATAGGATTAGTAACAAGAATCACCAAAGTAAATATTCTCTACTATATAAATATCAGAACTATCAAAGATATACAGTATCTACATAAAGTAATGCCTGATTTTTTTTTAATAAAAAATTTTATTTTATATACGGTTTAATATTGTTAAAGTGAAAAATAAACTATATAAATAATGAGAAAAATAAAAGTAAAATGAAGTAGAATATAAAAAGTAATATGATAAATATGCAAAAGATATCTAGTATTTTTAGTATATTCTAGTATTTTTAAATATCTAGCAGGTATAACGAGTAATTATCAAGTACAATATAGACAACAAGTATAAAGTTGGATAATAAGTCCAAAGTTGGCTAAATTATATCAGGCATAAAAAGTATAAAAATAAGATGACGATATAAAAATATGGCAATCAAGGAGGATAGGCACTGCGCACTAAAAAGGCTATCTATCTTGAGAGTGTCACTAAACAAAGGAGTGACCACGCAGGAGGTTGGCAGTTACGACGCACGATCAATGGATCGACCTGCGTCATTGTTAAACTCGAGCCAAATATACACATCTCTTTTGAGGAGAAACCATTCTCCAACGTAGTATGGCGTAGACAGAACAGAAGCGACAGACTCGCCATATTTCACTATAACAATATATACAATATTTTAATATTTTATCACACCCTTTGCCTTTAGCACTGTGTTTATTCTTCTAGGCATGGAAGCAATAACTTCGTCAAGAATAGAAATATTGAGGTTTTTCCATTCTTCTTTTAATGCAATTTTTAGTTTATCTATCATTTTGGAGAAATTATAATGACCCTAAATTTTATTCTTAAACAACTTCCAAATATTTTCTATCAGATTTATATCCGGAGAATTGGTGGGCCAAGTTATAGTTTTAATTTTTTTCATCTTTAACCATTCATTTGTAATTTTCACAATGTGGGTCGGTGCATTATCTTGTTGAAAAATTGGTTTTTCTTCCCTTATTTTCATAATAGCATGTAAAAAAGAACACAAATTTTTATCTAAATTTCTAACATAAATACTTGCACTAATTTTTTCACCTTTTTTCTTATTTTCATTACAAAAAATTAAAGGATCTTTTAACCCTCCCACAAAACACCCCAAACCATAACCAATTGTCATCTACTTTTAAAAGTGGGAACTATACAATCTTCTTTAAACCTTTCATCTTCGTATTATCAAACTCTCATTTATCGTAACTGCTTGCCTATTTCAACACTACTTTTATCAGAAAAAATAATGTTAGCCCAATCACAAACAGTCTTGTTTTTGTTTTTTTCACGCCACTCAACACAGATGCTTGTATGTTTTTCTGAGATAAAAGGCTTTTGAGCTGCAATATATGAATAAAGTCCAGAACTATGAAATATACTTTTGGCAGTTGACAAATTATATTTAAGCTCTAACTTGTTTATAATTTCATGTAATAGTAAGTGATATTCTTTTGTTGCTTCTTAAATAATTCTATATTTTTCTTGGTTGTTTAAAATAGGCAGCTTGTCTGATCACAATAGATTTTTAATGCTTTTTGTTTTTTTGTATTTTTTAATAAAACAACATATGATAGTTGAATCCCGTTCAACTTTTTGAGTAATTTGTGCAGTATTTAAAAACCCAGAAAAAGTGAAAATTTTGCCTTTGTCTACATCTGTAAGCTGGATATGTAGGGTGTTATTTTTTATATAATAGAGTAACACAGTGTTTATAAATCATAAAAAAGTAAATAAACGTGATTTTTATATTAAAATTGAAAAATATTACATGTATTACTTTTGTAATAGTTATACATACAAATCAGGCATTACTTTATACAGGGACTATATATATATACAATAGTTACAACAAATTGTCATGAAATGAACTTTACACATATAAAGAACATATATAGACTGGACCAATATTAAAATAGTTCAAGAATATCTCACCAATAAATTATGGAATCTTGGGTAGCTCATTTCCAGTATCCAATTTAAAACTCTACTTCCAAGCTTTTCTCAATAATAGAGTAGTTGATTTAATCAAAGTCAGGATAAATGTGATTCAGCAGCAAATAGTTAAAGGATAACATTATCAAATCTTATACAATAAAAAATTTACACTGTGCACGTAATCTTTAACCATGCATTATAAAGAAAAGTATAACAGACATCAAATCAATATGGACAACAACATGTAATAACAACCCACTTCTCTTAAACAATATTAGCAAACACTCACTTTAACTTTTTTTAATGCTATCTTGCCTACTAGCCATTATCATAACAAACAATTCCCCAACTGCTCATTACTTCATATAACAATTACTATTTTCTTTGTCAAAGAAAAAATTATTATCTAAAAACTTAGTACAAATATACTTTATAACCTAAATGCTAATCCTTGATTATGTTTTTGGTCCATTCTACTAAAAAACATATAGGATACTTCTATCAATTTCACAATCCAATATTAACTCCAAATCAAACCAAACCTAAATCTACCCAAATACACTAATAACCAGGTTAAAATTCTATAAAATAGATACATTAGACTTATTAATATTGAAACCAAAAACAGAAACATAACATTGGAGTGAATTATCAAAAAAGAATTTAAAAGCCAATCTCCACTTATTATCCAAAGTAGTATAGCAGTTCCACAAATATTTCCAGAAATACATGACACCTCATCACTAATTAACAACAACTATGCCACCAGCATTACACAGTGAATCAAGTTTGTCAACTTCTATATCAACTTCTTCGACATGTTACTAAGTCAATCAGCAATTTATAAGCCCTTCTCAATAATAGCATTAGAACTGATCTGCAAAGCTAACAAAAAACTAAAGAAAAATGACCAATTGAAATATAAAAGTCTCATAACTTTCAAAACCAAACTGATAGCTAATCAACTTTCCACAAGAACCAAACTTCACAAAATGTATCCTGATATATATAATAGTGATCTCTGCTCATGATGCAAAGCATTTCTAGAAGATTAACCACATATCTTCTCATGTGTCTATGCCCTATCTACCATCAGAAAAAAGAAGAACAAACTTATGAACCTGATAAACAAGAATACTTCTCAAATACCTGATAACAGTAAACTTCATTTACTGACCATCACAACAATAACAATACCTGACATAGTTAATCTTGCACTTAGCAATCTTCAATCTCCTTTGGACAAAATACCAAATAACAAGACCGCAATCTCGAACAAAGTACTTAAAATCTAATACAAAATCTGGAAGGAATGATTAGTAACAGCCACTATATTATTAATATTATGAATAAAATAGAAAAAAACCACAGTCATGAAAATTGATTATAATACCAAAAACAATAGTTCTACATTTTATAAAATACTTAATACTTTAGCATCAAATAATAACTTAACAAATAAAATATATTTATACCTACAATTATATTATCATTTTGAATAGGCATTAGCCATTCAACACTGTTAGCATAGATCTATCTACTCGGTGCAAGTCAAATGTTAACAGGAAAGTTGCAATAGGCTGGGATTAAATTATATTTCTTGTAAAGATCTTTAGTATAATGGCTATAAACTCTCGTTTAATAAAAGTCTCGCATTTAATGCTTATTTGCAATTTAAAAAAAAATAAAATAAAATAATGAGGCTTTTGAAGTTAACAGTAAATTTATTTTTACTTGATATTCAAAAAATGTTTACTAAAACTTGAAAAAAATTTGAGCATCCAATACAATGGTTATAATTGCTTAATTCAATAAGTTACTATAAAAGTTTTATAATGTTTGATTACTTTTAACTATCAATGGTTATGCCATTTATCCTTAATCAGTTCTTAAAGACTTCTTATTTAAAAAACAATAAATTAATGAAGATTCAGTAACAAATATATGTTTTTTTTTTTTAAACATTAGCTGGGCCTTGCACTTTATACTTTATTAATTTCAAGTTTTTATATATGTTGTTAATACAATTATATTATAACTATAAATTGCTTTTATAAAGGACTATATCAGGTTTTTTAGACCAAATATCGACTTTGAGCTATTTGATTTATTCTAAAACCTAGGTTTTGGAAAAGCGATCAAAGACTAATATGCCAAGGCTCCATTAGTGTTAGTAAATAGTATGTTTGAGAAATTGTTATGCTTTTTGTTCCATTTAAATTCAATATACTGTTATGGTAAAATACGATGAGTCTGTTGCTTCTGTTCTGTCTATACCATACTACGTTGGAGAATGGTTTTTCCTCAAAAGAGACGTGTATATTTGGCTTGAGTTTAACAATGACACAGGTCGATCTGTTGATCATACGTCATAATTGTCCACTTTCTGTGTGGTCACTTCTTTGTTTAGTGACACTCTCAAGATAGATAGCCTTTTTAGTATGTAGTGCCTATCCTCCTTGATTGCCATATTTTTATATTATCTTATTTTTATACTTTTTATGCCTGATATAATTTAGCCAGCTTTGGACTTATTATCCAACTTTATACTTGTTGTCTATATTGTACTTGATAATTACTCATTATACCTGCTAGATATTTAAAGATACTAGAATATACTAGAAATACTAGATATTTTTTGCATATCTATCATATTACTTTTTATATTCTACTTCATTTTACTTTTATTTTTCTTATTATTTATATGGTTAATTTTTCACTTTAACAATACCATTTTGTTATTTTTCTTGTCCATGTTTTTGCTATTGTCTCCTTCTTTGGATTACTTTGTAAAATGGTTTCCTCTTTGTTTTTTTCTTGCTGTGAGATCGTTTTTGTCTTTTTTTTTTCTATTATGATGTTGTGTTTCCTTTTCCACTCCATTGCTTTTTTACACCTTTCCTTCCACCACTTTTTAATTATTACTTTTATATGTTTTGTTATTGCCTCGCATGTCTCCTTTACTTTTGTTCCTACTTGACTCTTGATGTATTCTGTTGTTTCTTTTGTGAATACATCTTTTGTTATCAGATTTCTTGTGTATTCTAAGTCTATAAGCTTGAAATTTGCTTGACTTTTCCATGTGATGTTTTCTTTCTTTTTGCTTCTGGCACTTGTTTCTTGTTTAATTGCTTTGTTATATTCCTCGGTGATCTTTTCTTTCCAATGCTTATGTATGAGATGTTGTAGTGTTTCTTCTTTGTCGCAGTACAGACATGTTGCTTTTGCGTAAAGGTTTGGCTTTCTTGTTTTCATCCTGTTGTATGTTGGCATTTCTTCATTTAGGATTCTATATCTAAAGCTTCTGCTGCTATAGTCTTGTCTGTCTGTTTTGCCGCTAGTTATTTTTGATGGTTGTTTGATCTTGAATATTGTATTCCAATCTATTTCTGGTTCTCTTCCATTTGCAATCCAGGCCATGTGCCTATTTTGTATTACTTATCTTGCTGACCATTTAGCACTCTGTTGTCTTTTAATTAGGCTGTTGATGTCTGTGTTCAATGCAATGTTTTTCCATGTCAGGTGATAATGTGTATCTTTTGTTTCCGGTTGAACTCTAATTTCTTTTCCTTGATTTGTGCTGATGCCTTCCTTTGTGAGTTTGTCTGCCTCTTCATTTTCTTCTATTTCTGAGTGTACTTTCACTTTTGACAGCCTTGTTTTTCCTGTTCTTTCCTTTATTGTGCTTTTGATTTGTTTGGTTGTAATTCGGTTTGGTGTGTATATTATGTGCCTGTTTTTTTCTTTGATTTCCATGATGTTTTGGATTGCTGCTTTGCTGTCAGTACAGATTATTATGTTTGCTTCTTTTGGTATTATAACAATGAGACTGAGGATTGCTATTAGTTCTGCTATGGTTGATGATAGAAAATTTTTTGTGTTTGCCTTGAACTTGACTTTCTCTTCTGTTTTCTTGTTTGTTGCTACCCAGCTAATCTCCATTTTATATCTGTGTATTCCAATGTTCTCTACTGATCTGTCTGTATATGCCTTAATTTTTCTTCATTCTTTGATACATTTTGTATATTGTTTAGTTCTACTGTTGCTTGTTCACCTGCCTCTATGATTTTCTTTAATTTGGGCTCTACTTTATACTCCTCCTGTGTTGTGTTCTGCAGGCTATTAGGGTCGTTGTTTGGATTATTGGCTTGTTTTTCCTTTGCTTCTGTGATATTATTGCAGATAGTATATATTGATGCCTGGATTCTATTGAATACACCTGCGATTTTATTGTGTAGTTTTAAATTGTGTTGTGTGTGGGTTACTGAAACATTCACTGTGTTTGTTATATCTAAAGTTTTTGTGCATGTTCTGTTTTTTGACTCTTTGTAGTTGCAACCTGGAAATTTCTGCAGTGGGGAGTCTCCTGCTATCCTGATTATGTATTGCACTTTTATTTTGCCATTTTCAATTTTGTTGTGTTTGTTTCTTTTACCTATATATATCATTTGGTCTATAAGCATTGCTATATAGTTTGCATTCTTGAGATTGTTATTGTCTGTTACCTCCAGGTGCTGTATTGGGTTCAGTTGTGTTAGACCTGGGATGGTATATATGTATCTGTTGGTTGATAGGTCTGGTACTGAGTATCTGCTTTTGATGTCTGTATACCATTTGGATTGTTTACCCATTGGCTTTTTACCTGCTATTGCTTTGACTTGTCTCCATTCTAGCATGTATGTTTGATATCCATTCATCAATTGTTCTATAAACATAATGTTGTGTTTTTTCAAGTTTTGTCTGTTATTTCTGAACCATTCTTTTTTTTTTTTTTTTAAGAGCTAAGTTGCAATACATACGTGGATTTTATTGTTAAATCAATTAAGATCACAATTACCATACATGAACAGTCTATTAACTATTACTAATATTAACTCACGCTACCCATCCTTTTTTATCAGAATATCAACTTACACCAAGTAGGTGGATCCATACCCTGGTTTATGCTTATGACTCCCTACTTTTAAATATAAGGTAAAGAAAATCCTGTACCAACAGTGAAAAACCTTCCTGGTGATCTCCTTTTTGGCTTATAACCCAACTCTTTTTAAACATTAGGTCACCAATTTGGATTGCACCAACATCAAATAGGGAGGTGAAAGTTCAATCGAATTTCAGAGTCTGCCGATCCAGTTTTGGAGTACTAGCTGATTAAGTATGACCTATATCAGGAAACTAGTTAACCTGAATAGAAAGGATGGTGATACAGAGTCTGTCGTTCCAGTTAGGGTTATGGACTTATACTGGAGTTAGACCAGAAGCCTTTTCTCATGCAACCTTTTCTGCTTTGACCTGTTTTCAGCCTGTGATTATCAGAATAACTAGAGATCCTATCTTCATGCAACCTAGCTTGATTTGGTAGATGATTTTCGGCTAATTGGATACGACATGTATTGGAAGCCAGTCAACCAATTATAAAGGTGATAAATTTTTTGTAACCAGATAGATTTGAACCCTAGACCTTCTCCTGGTAACCTATGGAGCATTATCACTATGCTATAAACCCATAGGTCATTTCTAAACCATTCTTGTCCCATTAGATCTTCTATTGTATGCAGGTTTCCTTTTAGAAATGTTTTTGGTCCTTTTTTCCAGCTGTTTACTTTCATGTTGAAGCCTGCCTCTTTGATTATTTGTAGTGCTTGACTCCATAGGTTGTTAGGTCTTCTGATTATTTCTACTTGGTCTTTGAATATGTTGTAAGTGGACCATGTTTGGTTTTGCAAGTGTTGAATTCTTCCTCTTGCCAACTTTCCACATATATTCTGTTTATTGAGAATTTGTAATGTATTCTTGATATATAGCTGTGCTTGTTTGTCTTCGATGCTGAAGAGCTTGTAACCGAAGTGACTGTGTATTCCACTATTGATTGCTGTCAATACCAAGTTGTTTTTGTGTTTGAATGTTTTCCAAATTGTGCTATCCCATTTCTCACATGTTTGTTTCATTGTGATTGTGTCTTGTAGAAGATATATGACTGCAGGAACTAGAACTTGGTTGATTATGTACCTCTGCTGCTTATCCATAATGAAACTTCTTTCTAGACTCTGGGTTGTTGACTGCACTTTGTGGCTGATCAGGTCTAGCTGGTGTCTTTTGCTTCCTGTTTCTGTAATCCAGATTCCTAGTATTCTGATTGCTTCTGTTTTGGTTTTGGTGTAATGTTCTGGCCTTGGAGCATAATATCTTTTCGCTGTTTTGGGTGGATTGTTATCAGTGCTGTTTTGGTTGGAATGATTTTCAGGTTTGTAATCTTTGCAAAACTTTTGACTGTTTCAATAATCTTTTTCATGTTTTTCTTGTTTTTGGTAAACCATACTGTATTGTTCATATATGACAGTAATTTGATTCTTATGCTTTTTATTCTCCATTTGCTGGGTTTGTCTAGAGATACTTTGGTTGTGAAGTTGTATTTGCATTTTGTCTTTTCTATTCTACATATTAGTAGGTCATAGTATATTCTCCAGAGTAGTGGTGATATTGTGTCTCCTTGGTCTATTCCTGTCTCTGGTTGAAAGGGGGTGGTCAGCTCATGTTGTATAATTACTTGATTGTTACGGTTTTCAATCAGGCTAATAATTATATCAATAATGCTTGGGGAATCTTGATTCTTTTCATTGTTTTTTCTAGCATGTCATGATTTATTGAGTCATATACTTTGCTAATGTCTTGGCTTAGAAGCCAGCATTCTTTCTTCTTTTCTCTTGCTTCTTCTAGTATATTGTTTAAAATGTTAATTGGTTCTTGTATTCCATCTCCCGGGAGTCCTGCCCAGTTCCTATCGGTGAGTATGTTGTGTTTGGTCATGACTTCTGTTAGTCTGTTGTTAATTAGCTTAGTGAAGACTTTTTTAATTGTTTCTAGGAGTGTGATGGATCTTATAAAATTGAGATTATACTGCCAATCTGTCTTCTTTGGAATTGGGTATATGATATTGTGTTGTTATTTTCTCAAAATTTCATATATTGCAAGGATTCTGTTAAAGACCTTGGTTAGTCTGTGTAGTGCTTTTTTTCTCAAGTGCTTGAGTATTGGATAGCTAATGTTTAATTTGCCTGGTGCTGAGTCATTGGACATTCTTTTGAGGATTTCTTGTATTTCTGTTGTTTTTGTTTTTCTTGTTGTCTCCTGATACCAGCTGCTCTGGATCTCTTTCTTGGGTCAAGAAGTGAGTGCATACTATTTCTTTGATTTTCTGGAGGTTTGAGATTATTGAAAGTTCTGGTTCTTTTGTGATTATTCTGTCCATGTTGATGATTTGCCTAGGGTGCTGAAGGATCAAGTTGATCATTCTTTTCTTGTTTGTTAAATAGTTTATCTCTCTGTTTTCGATTGATTTTGTAATGCTTGCTCTGTTCTTTTGTCTGACCTCTTTTTTCAATACTTTTTTAATTAAGTTGTATGTTTGCTTGATGCTTTGGATCCATTTGCTTATTTCTTCTTCTTGGATCAATATTGTTTGTCATGATAGGTGTTCTTCTATGTTGATTTTGTCAATTAGTGTAGTAATCTTCTTCTTTGTATTGTCTTTTTTTTTATTAAGTGTGAAGTACTTTCTTGTGCAAGTGTTGAGTTGTCTGATTGTAGTGATTTGTTCATATTTGTTGGAAAATTTGTGATCTGGGTTTTTTCCTTTTTTCATTTGCTTTTTCTTGGATAGGTGTTAGTGTGCCACTTTGCATATCGTCTCCCAGGTGATGTTTCATAGTTTGTTGGCTGTGTATTCCTCTGTATTGTTTGTGATGTCTTGTTTGTTGATTTCCTCCTCTATTTGGTTTTTGTATCCTTCCCATTGCCTTGGAGATGTTCTTTTGATATTGAATACATTTTTCCTGTTGAATGATCATAGGTTTTTCTGTTTGATTGTTAGTTCTGTAACTTCGATTCTACATATGGCAATGTTATGGTTACTGTTGGTTATCATGTTGGATGACTCGATGTCCACCTCTATTAGGTTCCAATCATTGTTTGGTAATATCCATATGTAGTCAATTTGTGATCGGGCTGTGCGCATGTTTGTCTATGTGAATCTTTTCCAGACTGGCCAAAGTTCTCTGAATGTGTCAATGTGGTTTAACTGGAGAAGTGTCTTCATCACTGGAGATGATGGGAGTTGATTTCTGCCCAGTGAGTATTTGTCGATTCTTGGATTGCAATGTGAGTTGAAGTTCTCCATTGTAATTATGTGACTACCTCTGTGGTGTCTTGTCCAGATCTTTTTCCTTGCCCAATTTATGGTTGGCTTGTACTCTTGATTACTTTGGGCAGGGATATATATTTCTATTATGCTGATGAGTTTATGGGCTTTAAAGTTTAGATCCACATATATGCTTCTGCCAGACCTGTTCTTGATTTTGCCTATATGGTTTGTGATTTTCTCTTTGATTATAATCATTATGCCAGCACCTTTGTTGTTGATGCTTCATGTTGTGTAGTACCCTGGCATTTTTCAATATTCGTGGCTGTCTGTTGTCATTTGGGTTTCTGTAAGTATTGCTATATCTATATTTTCTTATTCGCAGAATTTGGTCCATGTCTTCCTTTTGGCTTTGCTATTAAAGTCCCTGACATTATGTATTGTTAGCTTTCATGTTCTGTATTCTGGGATATCCTATGTTCGAGATTGATGATGTTGCCTGGTTTTTCCTTGTTCTTTTCGGGTGGTGATACCTTTCTTTTATTGTTATTGTCTGTCTTTGACTTGTGGTTATGTGTGTCTGTGGTGTTGATGGTCTGTTGGTTTTTGTTTAGTCATGGAGGATCTTTGATTTGAGGTTTTTGTATAGTGTTTGTTGTATATGTATTTGAAAGGGTGGATTGTTTTCCGGTTTTTTTTGTGGTCATACTTGTGTCTTCTTCTGGATAATTATTAATTGAATTATATAGTATTGCTAAGTTGTTCGTGATGCTTTCTGCATCTGTTGTTGTGCTGTGGCTATTATCCATATTATTGTTAATTGGGGGGTTCTTGTCTCCTGAGATATATGTGTGGAAGATGTTAGACAGGTTGTTCATGGTTTGGTTGCTGTTGTTGATAGTTGCATAGATTTGTTGCTGTTGGGCTTGTAAGTCTGCAATCTCTTGCCTTTGGGGAATATTGTTTTTGAAAGTTTCAGACTGGGTTGCCGATTCTTCAGATGTATGTTTCTCATAGGTGGCGTCTGCCTCTATTGCTCCAATTCCATCTTCTTCATAGTACTCCAAATTTGTAATTCTTTCATCTAGTTCCATCATCTGTTGTTTGATTTCTTGGATGTCTTGCTGCATTTGTTGAAGTAGCCTTATGATTTCTGTGATGCCAGAATTTTCTGTTGTGTCTTTTGTGATTTTAGATTGTTGTCTCACTGCTGCTGCATAAGAACCTGGCCTGTGTTGGCAAGTGTTGGGTTTGTTAAGTTCAAATGTTTTTCTGATGTTTGTTGTCCTGGCAGGTTTGTACTTTTGGTAAAGTCTGCCAAATCTGTTTGCTTGCTCTTGATTGTATAATTTCTATTGTGCCTGGCATGTCTTTACTGAACAGAGTACTGCCAGGTGTTCATGAGAATCACAGATAGCACAGGTTTTGTTTTCCATATTTGCCCACATGATAAGTGTTTCTCCAAGGATGTAGTCTTGCTGCATAACTTGCTGAAGATCTTTTTCTATTTCAAAACTAAGTACTGCTACTTTTCTTCTCTTGTATGTTTTTGTTCTTGGGATGTAGCATGTCTTTGCTTTGATTTGCTGGCATATGTGTCTCAGATCGAAGGCTGTTGTGTTAGGTGGGAGGTTCACTAGTTTTTCCAACCATCTGATTCTTCCTTTCATCTCTTCCAGATTACATTTTGCATCGAATACCCTGACTAAGTCTGCTTTCAGTAGTATGCTCCACATGTCAGCCACTCTCTTTTGCTTTTGTAGTCCTGATAGATAATTGTGACTGATTGTCACATTTGTTGTATGCTCATGTTGATGTTTCGTATCTTACTATATTTGGCAAAGGTTTGTTCTACCTCCATTGATCTTGTCTCTAGTGGGATGTCCCATACTCTAATACTATTTTCCCAATTTGGAAGAGTATCTGTGGGTTGAATGAGTTGCATGTGTTTGTCTTCCATGTTTGGTAGGTTGATTAAGCAGGCTTGTTCCACTGCCTGTTGATCACTAAAAATAGCAAAGATCAGTTCATCTTCTTTCCTTTCTTTGCTGCCAATTTTGAGGAGTCCCTCAGGGCTGTCTAGAGCCTTCATAATAAATTGAATTTTCTCCCAGGTGTATTTCCCTGGTATTTCTGATGCCTTGATTTCAATTTTGCACTATTGTTTGCCATACCTTGTTGTCCTCTTGAAAGAAGATCTTGATCTAGGCTTCATGACTCTTTTATGTGTAGCTTTTCCTTTCCTTGCCATGTTCTACTTTTTCTCTGTATTGTCTTCCTGTCCAGATGTTTCTATTTCCGCATTACTGTCATTGATGCACATATGTGTGTTGGCCATTGTTGGCCTGGTATCTGTGCTTGTTAAAGGTTTCTCTGAAGTTTTACTCCTGTACTTTGCTGTCAATTTTTTTGATTCTTTGCCATCGACTCTTCCACCATTTGACTCCATAATTCCGTGGCAGGTTGTAGGGTCAATTCTCTCTCTTGCACTGCTGCTTCTTGGTTCTGTTTTCCTTTATTGGTGTTTGTCTGTGTAGTGTTTCCTATTATTTTGGTTGCCTCTGGCTTGGGTGGGATGTTGTTTCTCTCAATTTCTGTGTGTTTCTACCTTTCGACATGTCTGCCACATTATAGTTTGGTCTATTGACTGAGTTGAAACTTCTAAGGTTCCTTTGCAAACTCATATTGTCACTTTGCAAAATTTCCTAATTTGATAACTGTATGCGAGTGGGAAAGAGTTTTTTTTTGTATAATAATAGATATACATTGTAAAAAAAACAATATCTCTTATATGCGAAAATACAACAAGTTAAATGCTAGTTTGCTTAAATATTTACAGTATATCTAGTTAATATTGAAAAAAATTTTTAAAACAATATTATATATGCTAAATATAGCTGAATAGCAGCTATGTCTACTTACTTAAAGTTTTTTAATTGGATGTAAAATAAATAGAAAATAAAAGAAAATTGTGAGAAAAAAGAAAAACTGGGGTTATAATAATATGGGCTACTAAAATTAAAACTAAGTCATCTAAACTATAAAATCTATGTAAACAAAAGGAATATTTAAAAGATGGCCAATAGTCTAGCCCTTGCACCTGTGTTAATCTTAGAAATGTGACTCTTGCTGACATGGATAATAGAGTATAGTTGACATTGTTTATTGTTGTAGTAGTTGTTGTTATTGTTGTTGTATTAAAAAACCAGTTTAAACAAGTTTGGTTTTTTTTTTATTGTTTTGATAAGATCTGATTGAAAAATTGGAGAATGTTAATTATCTGGAGGGGGTAAACTAATTTCAGTTTTTTGGTAAAAATTTTTTGGAGATTTTGAAATGGTGCAGTAAATAGTATCATAGTAAAGTTATATGTGAATGTTGTATTAAAACAAACAATAGACCCAACAACATTGTTTGAGTATATTTTTTGAAAAGTGTTTGTTCTAGCAAGTGTAATAATATTGATATGAATAGTTTTTATAATATAAAAGAAAGAAGAAGAGATGTAAGAAAACAAAAAAAAAGAGAACTGCCATAGGCCTTTTCTTATGCAATTGAAGAATAAGCAAGACTCCCAAACTTGAATAAACTTTGACCAGTTGTCTTGAAGGTTCTTGAGTTCTTGAGCTAAAGCTTACTTGTGATAAAGAGTATAAAATATTTTTTCTTAAAATTACTATAAAAGGAAATTTTTTATCAAAACGGATGTAATTAGGAAAAAGTTTATGAAATAAAATTATTTTATCAGTATAAATTATATTATAATTAATAAATATATACTTTATATTTACTAATATATCTTTTTATTAGCCTTGAACCAGATTTTATATTAGTAACTATTTGTCTTAAAAAGACAAAGAACAATTAACTTTAGTACTTTATATCAATTCTGATGAAACAAATAAAATAAAACTATTGTTATTAACAAATATAACAATTTACATTGTTTCAAAAATATAAATCATAAAAGTTTTGGTATCATATATAAATCAAATTACAAAGCATAAATGACAAGTATTTTGTTTCAACAATGGCTTAAAGTATTTGATATAAGAATAATTGGTTATAAGATAATTTTTTTATTAGATAATGCATCAAGTTATATTATTGCCAATTTAAATCTTTGTAATCCAACTATTTATTTCTTGCCTCCAAATACAATCTTTTGCATACAACCTATAGATACTGATATTATGTCTTTCAAATATCACTATTAAAGTTATTTTGTAAAATAATTACTTAATTAATATAAATCTAATATTGAAAACAAAAAAATAAATATTCTTATAGCAATATAATTTATTGTCCAGACATGGAGTAAAGTATTATCAACAATGATATATAATTGCTTTTACCATACAGGAATTCTTTCAATTTATATCATTAATAATGATAATAATAATAACAATAATAATAATAATGAGGATAAGAATGATAAGTTAGTATAAGAATTATGTACAGATATTGAGGCACTTCATCTTTAAAATAAAATAAATATTAAAGAGTATATTAATTACTTAGAAAAAAAAATACAGAAGAATTAAATAACTTATTTACTTATTAGAAATCTGAAGATAAAAATATAAAAATGGAAGAAGATAAAAAAAATAATAGTATCAAAATTCAAAAAATTACTTATAAAGATATATTAAATGCTATAAAATTGTTATGATAATATTTTATACAATAAGATAAAAAAAACTTTCTCCTGATTATATTTGTTTTGTTAAAAAAATTTTTTATAGTAATTTTAAGCAAGAAAAAATGTTTTACTTTCTTTATCACAAGTGAGCCCCAGCTCAAAAACTCATGAACCTTCAAGACAACTGGTGCAGTAGGATGAAATCTCTGATCGAAGTTTACTCAAGTTTGTAAGTCTTGCTTATTCTTCAGTTACATGAGAAAAGGCCTATGGCAGTTCTCTTTTTTTCAGTTCTCTTGCATTTCTTCTTATTCTTATTCTATCACACATTATTATCATTATACTTGCTAAGTCAAATATTTTCCAAAATATATACTCAAACAGAGTTAGTAGGTCTACTGTTTGTTTTAAGTCAACCATTATATACAATATTTTCATAGCAATGTTTGCTGTGCCATCTCCAACCTCCAAAAATTTTTTATCCAAAAAATCAAAATTAGTTTACTTCTCCAGATAATCAGCACTCTGCAATCATCCAATCAGATATTGCTTAAAGATCAAAACAAAATCCGAACAAGCTCAAACTGGTTTTGTATCACAATAATAATTACAACAACAACAACAACTAACTTACTATCAACAACCATAATAACAAACAATATCATATATATCTCAATATCTATAGCACCCAGAATAACAGAGAGTTGGAATTACAAGCCCACCAGAGAATTTTTTTATTATATGTATGAATTTTATAATACATTCGATTTAATTTTAATTATAGTTTCTTTTATTTCTTTTTTAAGTTTTTACATTAAAAAAATCAAAAAAATTCATAAAATTTTCTGGAATGGTAGGCATAGCTGCTACTTAGCCTTATTTAATACAATAATATTGATTTTGAATTTTATACAATAAGATTTAAATAATATCAATTAAACAGAACATGATATTGCATTATTAAAATTATATAAAACAATAAGAAATTTTTAGAATATATTTTTTAAACAAATAAATATCAAATCTTATCTAATCTAATATATATATAATAAATACAGTATATAATATAACTTAATAAAAAAAAAATTTTTTTTTAATATTTCACAAAAAAATCAAATTTTTAAAAATTGCTTTTTTTTTGGTAATTTTAAGAACACATAAATAAATATTATCTTTACTTCAAAAGAAACCCAAAGGATCCAACAAACATAGATAAAATTATCAATAGAGATATCATATTTGTTAATCTTCTTTTGTTATTAACACTTCTTTACTTGCTTGTCTTTTTAGACAGAATAAAATTTATTACAAGAAAAAGAAAAAGAAAAATATACAATTTATAGTAAGCTTAAAGAAAAAGTTAGCATCAACTAAAAAAAAAAAAACTCTCTCCTGATCATGTCCGTTTTGTTAAAAATTTTCCTTTTATAGTAATTTTAAGCAAGAAAAAATGTTTT
>CAJVPV010000569.1:0-20717 GCA_910591835.1 Acaulospora morrowiae | reverse complement strand
TTATGGAGACGGAGTTTTCAAAAGAGAGAGAGGCCTAGGGAGGAAAACCTTCAGGGAAAAGGGAAAAACCTAGCTTCGGCAGGAAGAAAAGGGGAAAGAGGAAGGAAGGGGTAAAAAGTAAAAAAGAGAGTATATAGAAGAGGAGGGAGAAAATAGGAGAGGGGAAATAAAGAAGTATGGGAAAGGGACATAGAGGAAGGGGAAAGGGGAAGACGAAAAAAAAGTAAACAACTCAAAAATTTCCTAAAAAGGAAATTTTCAAGCGTAGAAAGGGGGGTGGGAAAGAGTTTTTTTTTTTCTTTTTTTTTCTTTTTTTATATTAATTTTTTTTTGTTAATTTAATATTAAATATTTAATATAAAAACTCTTGCAGTTTTTTTTTAACATATTATAAAAATACAATATGTTATAAAATTTTTTGAAATTTTATTTATTCATTATTCAAAAACTACTATATAAATATTTATAAAAAATATATTAAAATAAAGTTTAAAATCTAAAGATTACAATAATATAAATTTTATAAATTTTAAAAATTTAAAAGAATTTTTTTTATATTAAAAATAAAATATAAGATTTTGTAACTTTGTGAATTTAAATGAAATAAAATTAAAAATTGGTTAATAATAACAATAATGTTATATCTTTTTATAAAAAATTTTTTTTTATTTTTCAATTTGCTATTAATTAAATTTTAAAAAAATTCCAAAATATTTTGCAACATACTATAGATAAAAAAAATGTTTTTTTTTTAATTTAATTTTTTTATATTAAAAAATTTTATAAAAACATAAAGATATATAAACATTTCTGAACATTTTTAATATTTTCATATATAATTTTTTAAAAAAAAATTTTTATAATCTTATTTTTGAATCAAAATTTTTAATAATACTTTATTTAACCTTAAAACAAAATATATCAAAAAGTTATTATTTTTATTTTAAAATTATTTAATTGGGTTTTTTATTGTATCTTCAAAAATGAATTAATAAAATATTAAATTATAAAAAAAAATTATTTATTGAATTATTAATTAAAATATAATTATAAAAAAATTATCATTTTTTTGTATCATACTATAATAGTATTTAAAATAAAAGAATAATGCTGTATATAGCATAATATTTTTAACTAATTATAATATCATAATAATAATGACTTTACTTATTTCTATATACAATTTACCCTCACTATAACGGACCCCGTTAAACCGGATCAATATTCTGGAACAAATTTAATTTTTTAATATTGCACTATATAACGTTATAGTGGATATTCGCTATAATGGAGGTATTTTTCAGCCTGACAGATCCATTATGGCGAGGGTAAACTGTATACTGTATGTTGATTTTTCATTACTGTATTCGAAATTATCTAATTATGTAAATCAATTTAATCGATCAATCAAAAGAAAGATTAATTTACTATGATACGTTAGCCCAAATCATAACTTCTTACTACAAAATAGTATCTTTTTCAGGTGACGTAATGTTACATATACGTATATATGTCCATTTTTAGTTATTTTTTTTATTCGACTTTCGTATTAACATAATGAGCACAGAAGTAACGAGAAAATTTATAGAAAAGGCCCGAGGTAAAAACCAGGTTTTTTTGTGTTTTATAAAATATACTCAGTAAATGATATATTTATTTTTACCATTGTAGATTGTAAGTTAAATCCTGTGTATTTTTTTTCTGCAAATTATAAAAAAAAATTCTATATTGACGTTTAATTATCTACTTTTCTAGCAAGTGAGCTAAATCATTGTTTTTTTTCTGGATATATTTTGACGAGTTTAAATATATTCGATCTTTAATATTACAGAATGTAAGAATATTTCGATTTTCCATGATCAATATATAGTTGTCTTATTATTTACTATTGTACTGTAGATGTAGATGGTAAGTAGTATTCTAGGATATTTTTCTACTGTATATTGGAAGTGTTTGTTTCACAAAATTAAGTATAAATGACATTATTGTATATTTCTATAGTAGATGGTTCGTAACAAGATTTATCGTAATTATATTGATTTTTGACTTTTATTATTTATTTTTAAATTATATAATTAATTTATTTTCTTGTTATCGTTCTCCTGTTATAGCAGGTATAAGCTAATGCCTAGGATCTTTTTACTGTATTTTTGTTTATAAATTATATGACTAATTGATGACTTTATGCAGCACCTGGTAAGTCGATTTTTTTTAAATGTTTTTATTATTAGGAAGTAAATTGAAATCATAATAATTGATTGTTCTATAAACTACGTAAAATAAGATTGAGATTGTTTTTTATTATTAGCTTTTATTTATTTGTTCTAATCGCATCTTTTAACCGTTAACTTGAATAGCGCGTATGTAGAATCCAGGAAGTTCCTTTATTATATTTTCTTATCTGTTCTAATTGCATTATTTAATTGTTAACTTTAATAGCGCGTAAGTATAAAATGATACTATTTATCTATTTTAGATTGTATGTTAGTATCGAATATTATAATGATATTGATTTATTGTTATTTTCTATTATAGCTGGTAAGTTAGTGCGTGATATTTTGAGAAAAGTTTTATAAATTAATATTCTTGTTTATTATTATAAAAGGGCGTGCGTTGAAACTTGGGTGATATTCATTATTTGTTTCGTAGAATAAGTTCTAATTTATTAACAATTGATATCTATAGCCTGTAAGTGGAATTTATATTTTTATTTATATACGCTCCGGATGAAATGATATTAATTTGTTTATATTTTATTGTAGATTGTAAGTTCAGGATATTATTTTATAAATTTATACGAGTGAAATTAATTATACAATTTCACTCCTAATATAGATGGTAGGTAAATTATAATTCTTGTTGTTTATTTCGAAAATTGAATTACACTTACTGATTGCAAACCTTTACAGCGGGTACGTTTAATCCAAGTTAATCAAAGATATACTCTTAATTATTTTAAACAAAATTTAATTGTACCTTTGTTTGCTGTTATAGATTGTAAGTTATTGTGAATATTTCGATTTTTCGAAAAGCATGATTGAAATTTAAATCCATTTTGTTCTTTACTATTATAGTTTGTAAGTCAAATAAGAAATCAGGCCGCTTTAATCGTCTATAAGTAAAATACTAATACTGATCTTAACTCTTTTCTATTTTAGCCGGTAAGCTAAATTCGAATATTTTTTTTATTTATTTTTCATATTATAAAATATGATTGATTTTTTTAATTTGTAGATGGTTAGTCAAATTCAGGATGCTTTTCATTATTCATCGTGAAATATCAAATCTAATTGAGCTAATAATGACTTTATAGAACGTAAGTTATACAATAGATATAAATGTATATTTTTATTAAATTAAATATAAGTAATCTAATATTGACTCTGTTATTCATTATTATAGTTTGTAAGTTACAGATGTTGTTATTTATTTTTATTTGTTATAATAAAATTAATTATATTAACTATCAACTCTATAGGGAGTAAGTTGATTCAAGATATTTCGTTATCTGTTCGTAAATTAATGGAATTTTGGTAACATGGTTGTTTTTTCTTATTATAGATGGTAAGTTGAATCTAGGATATGTTCCTTATTTGTTTAGTACGGTAAATGATCTCTTGACTTTTTAATATTATACTATAGACTGTAAGTTAAATTCAGAAATTTTTTGCTATTTCTCCTAAATCACGAGAATGAATATATTTTGCTATTTTATGTTTCAGACGGTAAGTTAATCAGAGTATTTGTTGTTTTTTTATAAATAATATAATAGATTTTGATTGTATTTTGTTAGACCGTAAGTTAAATTTATAACATCAGATATTATTTTTATGAATTTAATTTATTTAACATGAGTTTTATAGCGGGTAAGTCAAATCAAAGATATTTTTGTTGCTTATTTTACGAGATCATATAAATCTAATCTACTAGTGTTCAACTTTGTAGAGAGTAAGTTTTAAGTAGAAGATTTGTTATCTGTTTTGCAAATCGAGAATTAATTTTATTCGTTCGTTGTTGTTAAAGATTGTAAGTTAGATTCATGATTTTATTTATATTATTTTTTGTAAATAATATAAAATAAGGTCTGATTGTCATCTAATTGATAGTATGTAAGTTGAGTTCATGATGTTTTCTATTGTTCGTAAATTATGGAATTTGATTATATCCTCGTTATCTGTTGTTGTAGTTGGTAAGTGTCATTATTGTCTTGTAAAATATATATTATAAACAATTAATTTTATCTTATTCACCGCTGTAGATGGTAAGTCAATCCAGGATAGATTTAATTTTTGTTAAGCGAAATTATACAGAAAGTAATTATATCGTATTTTTTTTGCTTCTATAGAATGTAAGTGAAATCATGATATGTTTAATAATTGTGACAATTGTGCCATAATATTATACGAAATAGCGTAAAACTCGAATTCTATAGATAGTAAGTTAAATTTAGGATATTTTCATTTGTTGATTTACAAAATGATATTAATTAAATTGCATTTATCGCAAATTTTATAGCGGGTAAATTGAATCAGTGATCTTTTAATTTTGCTCTACAAATAACTTGAAATGAAAGCTTCTTTTATTTATCATCAACCTTTGCAGCCGGTAAGTGTATCTCGGACTAGTTTATTTATGAGATAACATTATATTTACTTCAAACCCTTTGATATAGTAATTTGTAAGTAATATTTGAACTTTCTTTTGTGGAATCGTAAGATACAGTCGATATAATTTTTATAGTAAGCTAATTAGGTTGGTGTTGTTTTTAAATTCACGAATATATATATATATATATACAAGATCTAATTATACTGTATTAATTTTCAATATCTGCAGGAATTTAGTTCTTAAAGCTGTGTGTCAATTATTGACAATTTTGTTTTTACTATGATAGATCGTAAGTGTCATTCAGATTTTGTTGGCGAATTTGCAAGATAAATCGAAGATTTTTATAGTCGTAAGTTAAATCCAGTACTGTAGTTTCTTTTTCCCGAGATCATGCGAAATGAAATCAAATGTATTTATTTTAAAAATTTTTTAGGGTACTATTTTATTTTAAAACCATATGATTGATTTTATTTTTATACTTTACAATTGTAGATAGTAAGTGAATTCGGGATATTTTTGTTATTTCTTTTCCAAAGTTAAATTAACATGTTTTTTCTTTGCCATTATAGATCGTAAGTTAAACTTGGTGTATTTCATGTGCGGCCATATTACTGTAAATTAATATTTAATTGTTGCCTTTTATAGCTTGTAAGTTTATTTTGTTGTACTGTACAGTATCTAAAAATCACCAAGTGAATCTAATCATAGATATTCTTACTATTGCAGCTTGTAAGTTAATTATGGAATATATTTTTTTGTAATTTATAAAGCAAAAGGGATGTGATTTATTAATTTTTGATATTTGTAGATCGTATGTTAATACCAGTGAATCTTTGTTTTTGTTTTATGAAAATTATAAATAAAAACGGTGTTTATTATTTTTGTAGGAGGCAAGTCAAATTGGAAATATTATATTTCTGGTGTTATTTTTTATGTATAATCATTAATTCAATTATTGCATATAGGGGATACGTGTAAACAGTGTAATGGGGTAACGGCAGCAGTTTTCTGGTGTCAACCTTGTAATTCTTTTCGCTTCCAGCAAGAATTCGATAATTGGAAAAGTGGAAACGATGATGTTGACGCATTTATAAAAGAAATACAGACAATATCTATCAGTAGATATCATATTGTTGAGTGGATTCCGTATTCAAAATTCAAAAATATTAAATTTATTGCTAAAGGTGGATTTGGGGAAGTATATTCTGCAGATTGGACTGAAGGAAATATCATCTATTGGAATGCAAAACAAGACATGTGGAAAAGAGGTGGAATTACTAAGGTTGCACTGAAAAGCTTAAATTATTCACAAAATATCAAAACCATTCTAAAACAAGTAATTAATATTTTTATTTAACCATTACCAACTATTGCTTGTTAGGTAATAATTCGATAGACTATATTTTTCTAATATAGGGTTTTCTCTATTTAATTAAATTTAGTTAAGGAATCATATCGATTACATTGAAGATGGTTCTCATGTCATTAGGTGCTATGGAATCACTCGACACGAAGAGACAAACAATCTTATGCTTGTCATGCAATTTATTGGTTCCGGAAGTGTTAGAGATAATACGTCTGAATTTCACGGAAAGCCATGGGCTAAAAAATTTAGTATGCTACACCAGATTGCTGAAAGCTTAAGTCAATTGCATAGTGCAGGATTTGTCCACCGAAATTTGCATAGTGGGAATGTTCTCTTATCTGATGGTCTAATGCCATATATAACGGATTTATTTTTTTTAAAGCCACTTATTGAATATACTAATGAAGCGGAAGGACAGAAAGTGTATGGCGTGCTTCCATATATTGCACCCGAAGTTTTATGCGGAAAGGAATACACGAACGCAGCAGATATTTATGCGTTTGGTATCATTATATATGAAGTTTTATCTGAAGTCCTTCCTTTTCAAAATATCCCTCACGATAACGACCTGGCAATCAAAATCTGTAATGGATTCCGTCCTGAAATTCCTGGCGGTATGCCTGATTTAGTAATAGAATTGATGCAAAACTGCTGGGATTCCGAACCGCGTAATCGTTTAAGTGCAGAAGAACTGCGCAGTATTTTAGCCTACTGGCGAATTCACTATTGTTTTCCGAGCTCAACACTTTCTAGGCAAATTGACGAAAGTGAGATTAATTTTACGACGGGTTTTACAATAAATCAATCTGCATTATATATTAGTCAATATTTGAACTTGAAAGATCTTCCGGAGCCAAAAAATTTAGAAAACATCCATGGTAAGTAACCTAACTTTATATTGTTATTTTTGCATAATATATACATCTTGTTGCTAAATATCCATTGGTAACTTCTAGATATTGGCTATTAATTAAAGAACTGGTCATATAATTAGTGTATTGGATATTTAATTTGTTCCTATTTTTAATACATTATATATCCGTAATCTATTCTCTTGTTTGCTGAAAATTTATACTAATAATTTTGGTGAATTTTATGATGTAAGGGTAGAAAAATAAAACGCGCGGCTCGCATAATGCCACCACCCAATTACAGTATATAATAATTGGGATTGTTGAGAATTTTCGGATTATTATGAATATACAAAGAAAGAAAAGCACATTTAAAGAACAAATAAACAATTTACTATATTATTCAATACCTATTTTCGACATTACACATTGTTGTGGTGCTAATTAGAAAGTCTGTCACCATTCACAATTGCCAATCATGTAATATCAAAAAAGACATTAGATTTTGGTGCAAAATGAATGTTTATATGATGATTTGTTATTTTTCATTGAAACCTTTATTATTTTCTTTTTGTTTATTTACATGTCCAATACATATATTCTCAGATATTTTTAAAATCTCTTATGTTCCAAGCTTCATCTCTTATATCTCTAATATTCCAAAAGTCTTAAAGGTTACACTTATTTCTTCACTTTTAATAAATTCAATTATGCCATTTTTACAACATTATAATAATTAATTGATTAAGCAGTTATAAAATTAGAATTAATATAAAATTCATAAATTAAATAGTATTGAGATCTCGACAATAAAACAAAATTAAATTAAGACTAATATCTAAATTTAAAAAATATAGGCACATGTGGTGTGTATTTAAAAATAATAAAACAAAAATTAATAATTTCACAATGTAATATTTTAATTAAATATAAATAAGGTAAAAATTTATAAATAGATAGATAAAAATATATTAAATTTTTTTTTAAATATATCATAAAGAATCAACAAATTTCAATTCAAAGAAAAAATTCATTGATTTTTCAAAAATTATAAATTAATAGAATTTATTATCTATAAATTAATTTCATAAAATTTTTTGATTAGACATAAAATATTTAATTGATTTTTTATAAAGAATTTTTTAATTTTATATTTAATATCTTTTAGCAAATTTTATTATTTAATTATAAGTTTTTTGATATTAAAGTAAAACATCTATTTTTTTTTCTGTTAGGTAAACATTATTTCTTTATTTTATTGCATAATTATATAAACCTATATATTGTAAAAAAAATATAATATCTTGAATGCAAATCATATAACAAATTAAATGTTAGCTTTTTTCCATATTTACATATAGTTAATTTTAAAAAAATTTTAAAACAATATTTTGTATGCTAAATATAGCTAAGTAGTAATTATTTCAACTTACTCAGAAAATCAATTAGACATTTAGAAATAAAAAGTAAAAGAGAAATAGATAAGAAAAATATAATTGGAATTATAATAATATTAATTATTGAACTAAAACTAGATTGGTTAAACTACAATACCTATATAAATAAAAGCAACATCTTTAAGAGAACTATTAATCCAGCTTGAAAGTCTATTTCTTCAGTTTCTTGTTATTTGTTAATAGATTTTTGCTGATATAAATAATAGAATATAATTTATATTGTTTATTATTATAGTAATTATTGTTATTGTTATTATATTTAAAATTTAATTTAAATATATTTGGTTTTTATCTTAATTTTTTAATGAAATATGATTAAATAATTAAAAAATAATTATTATTTGAATTATTTGAAAAAGATAAACTAATTTCAGTTTTTTAAACAAAAAATTTTAAGAATTTTGAAATGATACAACAATTATTTCTATAATAGAATAATATATAAAGATTGTATTAAAACAAATAATAAATCCTATAACTTTGTTTAAATATATTTTTTGAAAAATGTTTAATTTAGCAAGTATAATAGTATAAATAGAAATAATTTTTTATAATATAATAAAAGTAAAAGAAAAAGGAAAAAAACAAAAAAAAAGAAATATTATAAGTCCTTTTTTATACAATTGAAAAATAAGTAAAACTTTTAAACTTGAATAGATTTTGATTAGGCATTTTATTCTACTGTATCAGTTGTCTTAAAATTTCTTAGGTTTATAAGCTTATAATAAAGAATATAAATTATTTTTCTTATTTAAGTTTACTATAAAAAAATTTTTTATAAAATAGATATAATTAGAAAAGAAATAAAAAAATAATAAGTAAAATATTTATTGTTACTAGTTTTTTTTTTTTATCATGAACAAGCATTAAATGCGAGACTTTATTTAAATAAAAATATTTACTGTCATTACATTAACAATTTTTACATAGTAAATTAATTGTAGCCTATCACAACAAAACTATTGGAACCAGGTACCACTGCAGGAGTGGGCTTGCAACAATAGTGCTGAATGGCTAATGCCTGTTCAGAACAATAATATAACTGTTGGAGTGAAAATTGACTTGTCAGTGAAATTGTATAAAGCATTAAGTAGGTCTAGAATCGTGTTGAATGTTGTGTTGTCATTTGGATCTGAGCTTGATAGCTTTGTAGATTAAGTTTTTTTCCATTTTATGTCTGATGATGGTGACGTGGTTGCAGTAGCAGATCGCAGTTTCCAGGCTTTGTATAAAATTTTAAGAGTATAATTGGAGATAGCTTCTTTTTTTTGAAGGAGATTAAATGGGAGATTAAATTTGCCGATAGCTAGGTTTAACAGATTGTTATCTGTTAATTTGAATGCACCCACAAAATCAGTAACTTTAATGCTTTTAGGATTTAAATCTAAAATGAGATTTTCAAGTTTAGTTTTTTTTTGTTGATTAGAGATTTGTTGTGAATACAGGAGAAAATGTGTGGCAAGTTCTCAGGAAAGGCATCACATCTTGGGTACAAATTATCAGGGTAAAGGCTTGAATAGCGGTTGTGAAGTTTGATTCTAGTTGGGAGCTGGTTTGTGAAGAGCTTTGTTCTGAATGTTGATAGTGCTCTGTATCTGGTTTGGTTAGGAACATTGAGTTTGTTGTTCGCTTTGATAGTAATTTCCAAATTATTCAATGATGTGGGTTTATGAGTGGCTGAGTTATTAAAAAGCGTATTGAATAAATTGGTATAGTAGTTTGTGAATTTTATCCAATGGGTGATACTTGTGGCATAGGTGTTGCTGATTAGGAGTGATGTTGTGAATGTAGATGGGAAACATTGAGGAATTGGTGAGTTGACTATAGGAGAGGTTGGAGGTAGTAGTTGGTGATCTTTCAATTTGAGCCATACGATAGTAATACTTTTTGCTGTTATGAGAGTGTTACTCTCGGTAATGAATCTACTGTAAGGAATTTTAACTAGTCTATTTGAATAATCTGGGGTTCTCAACTTAGGAATTTTGTTAACGTGAATTTTGAGTGTTGATAAAGGTGGAGAGTTGATGATAGTTTGGAAGAATACTGGCCAAAAAACACTCCAGAAGTTGGTGTTGATGGGTTTGGAAACTAGAAGTGTGTTTTCAACTTTCCTATATTGAAGTACTATATCGATCGGTTGGTTAATCGGTAGTGGAGGTGCAATAATTACTTGTAAATTTGTTTGTGGTGTGGCTAAGAAAGAGTGTAGGAGTTCTTGGGTATTGTTGAGCATAACATTTGAGTTTGCACGTATGGTGTACCAGATAGATTTGACGTTGGTGATGTTCATTACTTTGGTGCATGGTTGCAATAGGCATGAGCATGGAATTATTTTCTTGCTATCCAGCAGGTGGTGCTGACCCCTGATGGTTGTTGATGGGATGGCATTTATTCGGACTTTGAAAAAGTTGATGGAGCTATTAAGTAGAAAGGCCCAAAATTTAATATTATGTCTTTTAGAGAAAAAGGTGGAATCACTTTCGATTGTTTGAGAAGTGTTTGGAATGGAAGAAAACCAGTTAGGAGTTGGACCAGTAGTTATGTAGCCTTTGTGTGTGTGCAATTCTTTCTATGCTAATTTAGTATTATGCTTGTGAACGTAAGTGTTGTGGACGATTTTGATATTGGTATAAAATAGAGAGAGGGTGGCAGATTTCTCAAGTCTGTTGATTAGTCTTATTGAGTGTTCGTAATTGTTTAAGTTGAAGGGACATGGGAATGGACAGACTCGGATCTTGTATCTTCTTGCTAATATGGTGGCAGAAATAATCCATGACTCTGCGAAGTAGTAAGGAAAGCAAATTGGGCAGCACCAGATGGCCTGTGCAGCCTATATCAATGTGATTTTTTTCAAGGTAAGTGGAAAGATTTTACTGTTGGTGAGTTTAATGGTAAGAATTTTTATAGTAGCTAGATCATGGCAATTTTGAAGATTGACTATGTTGAGACCAGCATGTGAGTGTAAGATTTTGTTGGAGATGGTACGCTCAACACCAAGTTTTGCTTTGATTGGTTTATTCATTTTTCTCTAAAGGGTAGTTATCTCATTATCTAATGGGACTGTTGTGTTGATAGCATATTCAAGTTGTGCTGGTATGATCCAGTGAGAGGCTTGCCTTGTTATCAGACCATTCCAGCCTTTTTGTGAGGCAATGGCGTTGGTGAATTTGTGGATTTTTTCTGAGAGCTTGCTTTTTGTGATAGTGGCTGAAGATTTTCCTGAAAGGTATATGCCTAAGTATCTAATACCTTCTTTATAAGGGCTAGGTTGAATTTTTTTCCCCTTGATGACAAGAAACTGATCTCTCTTTTGGTTTTTTGTTTTAAGGTTGGTAATTAATTTTGTTTTCTTTTTGTTGTATTTGATAGAATTAATGGATAAAAAAGAACAGAAGATGTTCGTTGTGCCTTGTAAATGTTGCATATTTGAGCTGGTAAGAGCAACATCATCCATGTACGCAAGGATTTTAGATAGGGCTCCTAACGATACCACTTCGATACCACTTCGATACTAGTTCGATACTTAAATTTACTATAAAAACATATGAGTAGGTCACAACCCATATATTAAATTTACTATAGATCAGTACCATTTCGATACCAGTTCGATACCAGTTCGGTACTTTTTCGGAACCCTAATTTTAAAAGATGTTAAATATTCTGTGATTATTCTTGTAACCATAGGATCATAGAAGATGGTCCAAAGTAGAGGAGATAGTGTTTCACCTTGATCGAGTCCTCTACTGACTGTAAGGGGGTTGGAGAGATTATAGTAGGTTATTATTTTTAGTTCTCTTTCATTTAGTAAGTTAAGCATAAGTGTAATGGTTTTTGTTGGGATTTTAATTTGTTCTAAGGCCTTTTTTAGACTTAGAAGATTTACAGAGTCGAAGGCTTTGGAGATATCAAATGATGCCACCCAGACTTCTTTGTTGAGATTATTTGCTGTGTTAATAATTAAGGTGATTACTGCGATTGGCTCCATAGTGCTCTGGTTTTTCAGACTTGCATAATTAGATTCTGAGATGGCCTTGTACTTTGAGATCTTGATAGCAAGTCTATTGTTGATGATTTTTGTAAAAATTTTCCTGCTTGTTTCGATGAGTGAAATTGGACATGTATCTGTAAGGTCGTGTGACCAGATGATCTTTTTTGGTAATAAGGTAATTGTTGATTGTTTCTAGAATTTAGGGACTTGACTTGATGACAATGAGTTGTTGAATAAAGTTTTTAAGTGCTTTTTTGCCATTGTGCTGATATGGGTCCAGGCTTCATATGGAATGAGAGTAAGTCCGGGTGCCTTTCGCTTGGGCAAATTGGCAAATGCTTTCTCCATTTTCAAGTCTGAAATAGGTGGTGTAAGGTTGTCAAAAGCATTGTTGGGAATGTGGTTAAGCGGTTGATAAGAGACATTCCATTCGTTATTTAGGAGGAAAGGTTTTGGGTCTAAGATTTTCTTGAAGTAGTTAGAAATAATGGCTGTGAGCTCATCCGGGTCATCATGGAGTTGGTCGTCACTGCCCATAAGTATTGAGAGATCAAGCGAAAACTTTAAGTCACCTAAGGCTTTTTTGAGAGTGTTTTTTGGTCTGGCCCAAAATCTATGGTAGTTTGATTCGATTTTTTTTTGTATCTCCAGAGTAATAATTTCATTGAGTTTAACTAACTTTTCCTTAATTAAAATTTTCAACAGCTTTTTGAAGTCTTTGGTACATGGGAGTTTGCTGGTGATTTTCTGGAGGGCTGCAGCTGCGACTTTTGGCAGTTTGAAAGAAAGATTATTGTTGTGGTTATTTTTGCTTTTGTTGATAGCTTTTTTTGTTGCTTTTATGGCTCTGGTATAGTGCTTTAAGGGGTCAATGTTTCATGTGGGAACTGTGCATGATTTTTTTGGAATGTTTTTGTCAAGAGAAGTTTTGATAATGTTGTTGATGGAATCCCAAGTTGGGGTGTTGATAGTTTGGCAAGCTAGTTCGATATCTTCTTGGAAAGCTTTGATATTTTCAGGGCTGGCTTCCTTGAATTGATAAATGCTGGTGTTGAAGCCTACTCTGCTAGGCTTTTATTCGAACCAGTCCAGTATAGTTGTTACTTGTTTGTAGTCGGAACTTATAGTTAGTTGCTTGTGAACTTTATATGACAGGACTTTGTTTGCTAAGTTGCTGGTGATTCACACTTGGTCAATCCTCGAGATGCTGGTGCTGGTGAAGTGCGTGTAGTGTTTCTCTTTGTTCATGACTTTGGCTATGTCAATGAATTTATTAAGGTAACGATAGATATGTTCTTTATGTGTTGTTGTTGGGGCATTGATATGTGAAGCATGTGTTGGGTATGTATTGAAGTCTTCCGTGAGGATCAAATGCTTGTTAGAATGATCTTTGATAAAGTTTTTAAGTGATTTGGTTGCTATTTTCCTTGAGTCTGGGTCGTGGGAAAGATAACAAGATATGATAATGATATCTACTTTGGGTTTGAACTTAAGATGTGCAACATACCAGAATTTGTTGGTAGTAAATGTTTTAAAGATATGGTTTGAAATTGCTTTGATAAGAAAGAGTGCTGCTCCATTGCTGGCCTTGATAGTGGAAAGGCTGGAAATGATAGTTATATTATTTAGAGTTGAGGGCAGTGGTTTTGACTTTGTCGCTTTTGTTTCAGAGCAGCACAGAATGTGCCTTTCGCTTGTTATAGATCTGGTCAGTTCCTAGCATTTTGCATTATCATTGAGTCCTTGGACGTTGAGTGTGGAAATTGTAATAAGGTTTTTGAGATTACTTGTTGTTACGGATAGTATAGTTGTAGTTGTTAGTGATAAGGAAGTTGTAGATAGAGAATTATTTGAATCAGGTAGAAATGATTGACTTGAGTTAGACAATGTTGTACACATGATTAAGTAAGTTTGGGAAGAAGATTCAGGTCTGGGTCAGGTGACTCTGGTTCAGCTACAAATTCGTTGGGTAGTTTCTCAAAGTGAAAGATTTTCTTGAGGAGTTTGATTTTGTTAGTGAGGGTTTCATTCTCGATTATAAGAAGTGATAGTGTAATATTTTGTAATTTGAGTGTTGCTTGTGCCTCAGTTAAGTTAGAGAGATCAGGTAGGATTGGTGAGATCCATTCTCGTGGGATTTCTCCCAAATAGTTGTCTTTGATTTTCCTGATTATCGGGTCAAATTCTGGGTGATTTCTATTGAGATTGTCACTGGAGATGCCTAGTTCTTCTTCAACCTGAGAGAACTTGGCTAGGAGAATAGGTTTTTCTGATTGGGTGAGGCCTTCTTTGATCCATTCAGGACTTAGCGGAAGTTTGAAGAAGAATTTGCTTCTAAGCTGTTTAATAAATTCTTTAACTTTATCTTGTTCAATAATGGGCAGGACATTGCCATTGTTTTAATTGTATCAATAGACTGGTGAAAGAGGTTTTTTTGGCTTGATAAAGTCTTGTGACAACTTTTTCATCACATAGAGATCGTCTCTCAGAATTTGAACTACTTCTTGTATTCTTTCTGGATCGTTATCAACAGGAAAGTAAAAGTGGAGGTATTCAGGGAGGTCTGTATAGGATGGAGGAAGGGATTGTTTGGGTGGAGAAAGGTTGAAGTAAGCTAGAGGAAGTTTACTTGGAACATAGTAGTGGTCTCTTAATTTGCCAACGAGTTCATGCAAGTTTCTTAAGTCAGCTCTGCTTGTAAGGGGAAAGATGCCGTGAAGTTCTTTTTTTAGATTGGTTGGGTTCTCTGGGAGGTCTGGCCTTTGTACAAAAAAAGAAGACGGGAGTAAATTGAAGTTGTAGTATGCTCTGAGACACTCTGCCACTTCTCTGGTGAATTTTGGTGAGGTTATAGAAATGACTTTGGGTAGCTTGATCTTAATTGAGGCCGGGATGTCACTAGGTGACTCAGAAAGATTAGGTAGTTTCATTTTGATATGTTCTTCACACTTGTTATACAATTCTTGATAGTCAATTTTAGCAAGTGCAGGGTCGAAAAAGAAGTTGAATCCGTATTCCAAGAGTTGGGTGACTTGCCAGAATTTTAGTTTTGTAAGGTCGGTTGATCTGAGATAAGCTACAAAAAGTGCTTTGTTGATAATTACTTGGATTTTTTTCTTGGTAGTTCTGGTGATGTACCCAATATTGTTTGCTTTGAAATAGTTTGCTTTAAACTCATTCTCAATTTTTTCATATTCACGTTGGTGTTGTCCTTTGATTAGTTCACTGTTTGTGAAGGTTCTGAAGAAGTCTCTGTCTCTATGGCCAATTTTTGAGAAAATAGCCTTGAGTGATAATCTGGGGGGACCTTTGAGTCATCCTTGAACTTGATAAAGAGTTTGAGTATATCCTCTGGGGTTCTGAGGCAAATAGTTATCTCTTCACAATACGTGAGAATCTTGGTTTGTTCATTTTCTGGGGTGTTGTTGCGAATGTCACTGCTGGGTTGACTATTGGTTGAGATTGATAGTGTGGCTTCAGTTTCATCAGCCCAAGAGGAAGGATTAGCTATAGATTGCAGAAGTGGCTTAGCCCCTGTGAAAAGATCATCAATTTTCATTTAAGTGGTGTTTTGTGTGTTACTTATATTAGTATTATTCTCATGTAGAGATGCAGGGGTGCATGCATTACTTGTTTCAGATTCATATGAATTGTGTGTTGGGTTATTGTCAATGGGTGGTACAGGTTCAGGGGTTGATGTAGGGATTGTCGCAGGAGAAGAATCAGACTGTATGCTATTGTCATCAATCATTTCCTCTGTGGATGCAGGTGTGTTTAGTAGGGGTAAAGGCATCCTGGTTTTTCTTTAAAGAGTAAAAGTTTTTTTTTCTTCAAAAGTGTTAATATTAAGTTTCTTCCAGGAGATGTGCAGGCCATAATTGAGGTCATGCTTCATGACTTCTCTCATGATGTCTGTTCTGTCCTTGTCTGTTAGTTTGAAGGTGTATTGGAATTCCATAAAGGAATTTAGGTCTTCCAGGGGCATTGGTTCTGGCAGGGTTATGGTAACAAGTATAAGTATAGGTGATAATCTGATTCTTTGACATTTCTCAAAAGTGGCACTAATGATATTGGCACTTTCTAGTTCACTTTGTAAAGAGCGGACAGGTGTTATCCATACTTTAGGACAGTTTCCCAGCCTGGGAGGCGGACTGATTGGGCAGGAGTAGAGGCAAAATTTTTTTTTGTTTTGGTGTTTCTATAGATAATGATGGCTTGAGGACTTTTTATGTTGGTGACAAGTACGTCAAGAAGGATGTGCTCATGGTTGACTATTTGACCCTTGGGAAGGGAGGGCTCCCCAAGGTCTTTTGCTTTTTTTTTCCACGAAGAAATTTTGGGTTTTCTAATTTAGTAATTTTTTGCGATGTGAGTATGTTTGGGAAAGAGTTTTTTTTTTCATTTATTGTTAATATTATATTAATAATTTTGTAGATTCATTTATAAATCAATTATAGTTTATTACAATATATATTATGTAATAATAATAATAATAAGAACTCTTAAAAAAAACTCTTTTCCATATACAACTTTTTTCTTAAAATTTTTTTTTTTTAGTAATTATCTTTCAAAATTAAAGAAACAAATATTTTTCTCACCTTTCAACTTCCCAAAATTCTTCACACATCCTTTATCTTCATTACAAGAACCTTAAAGAAACTAAAAAAGTATACTGGTGCATCAGGATAAATCTCTAATCAAAGGAAAGCAAGTTTGGAGACCTTGTTTTTTTTTTTAATTGTATGAGAAAAGGCCTATAGCAGTTACTTCTTTATAAATCTTTTTTGGGGTTCTTTCCATTTTCACTTCTTATAGATACACATTTCTTATTAAATAATTATTGTCTTTTCTTGAAGATCTTCTTACAAACAAAAAAACCAAACTACATATTAAAAATATTTATATTGTTGACTTGGAGGATCAGTGATATATTCATTGTTTTATTTTTTACTATCACCCAGTATAATTTGCTGCACCACTAAAACAACAAAACTTTTTTTCAAAAAAATTTTCACAAAAAAACTACAATTAGTTTACTCTTGTCAATTGATCAGTCAAAGAACTGGACTGTGGAAGCCATATAAGATTTCTTGGCATATGGTTAGGTAACAAAGACCAAATAAAAGATATCATTAATAAAATACAACAAGAAATTCAAAGAATCCTATTAAATTTGGAAAAAAAGTTAATAACAGACAAGCATATGGAATACATCATTAACAGAATTTTGATATCAAGAATAGAATACAGAATACAACACAGTTCAATCAACTTCTACATAGCCAATTGTCTCTCAGTACAATTAAGAAAAATACTTAAAAGAGTAGCCCACATAACGGAAACAATTCCCAACTCCACAATACATCACAAACTCTTTTACAAAATCAAAAGTATAAAGAAGATACAGCTAGAAAACCAAATTACCAACTTTGTATACAGATTGAATAACCACAACCACTTATGTAAAGCAACCCTAATCAGACTTAAACAAGCACAAATACAATATTGGAAGCCAACAAATCTCTTCACTGAAAATACTGCTAACAACAATTATAAAGAAACCTCTCAGCACAAATATTCAAGGCAGCAAATAAAATGGGAATTACATTTCCAGACTCTCAATGAACAAATATATTTCAATGGAAAGAAGAACATATAACAATCAAAACCCTCCTAAATAGCCCTTCTCTTATAACAAAACAACAAAGTCCTTAAGAAAACACAATATCATGTTTATAAATCAGCTAATAGACAAGGAATACAACATGCTTCTAAACTGGAAATACTACAATTCCCAAAAAATTAAGAACAAGAACCTATACCAATATGATACCAATTGATGAAAAAAATATTAGCAAATGATTATGGTATTCTCAAGCAAAAATGGTTGGAATATGACTGGATACCCCAAAATAAACTACTTTTCACACTTAATGAAAACATAGACCATAGGAAATGGAACTGGCAAGTAAGTACAAATAATGATAAAGAGCAAAAACTGGTTTGATTCAAAAGTAAAAATACACAAGCAACAAATGATCAAGATACAGAATACTTTCAGATTGAAGTAGAAAAAAATCCAAACACAACCAAGTTTATAAAGGTTGAAGTTGATCAAGAACAAGCCAACAAAAATCCTGCACTCACTATCAACTGGATAAACAAGATTGCCAAACACAGAAAAAGCAAAGAGGCAATAATATCAATCGAAATACATATTTTAAAAAGTCAGGCCAAAACAAAATTGGAAGAACTTCATTTAAAAAATACAAACATATCCAAACTCCAATATGTTGAGATAGAAGAACATGACATATAGATAATTCAAAATAATATAGAGTCAGAAGAATACCAAAAATGGCTATATACAGAATATAGACTTAATATCAATCAGGACAAAGAAAACACTTATCAATTTTACACAGATGGAGCCATAAGCAAAATGTTAAATCAGTTCACAAAGATAGGAGCAGCATGGCTTCAAACAGAAGAACTGAATTCAGGAAAAATGTTCCAAGTAGGAGTTGATAGCTGGCCCTTTCCAACAAGAGCAAAACTAGTAGCAATTCTCTTGGCAGTGATAACTATACCAAACGATAGAAGAATGGAAATCAAAATGGATAGTGCCAACTATATTAATATCTTTACAAAGCTAAGCAAACTTTATTCTAAAGAAATACTAAGAAGACAAATGAAAATACCAAACTGGCAGCTATAATTAAAACTATTGAACACAGTCACAAGGAAAAGAATCCAACTGAAACTAACCAAATACAAAACCTATAGCAAAGACGCACTAAATGACCAAGCAAATTAGTTAGCCAAAGTAGCAAAAGAAGAGCCAGTAATCGTATAAAAACCATTGTTAACAATAATTCCAATTATACATGTTTTCTTATTACCATAAAAGAAAATTTGATTGACAATATGATTCCGAATTAAATATAATTTCCAATTACTTACTAATTGTTACTTAGTAATATGATTATAATATGGTTTTTGAAAAATATCTGAATTAAATACAAGCACATGTATAATCCCAATCACAGTATCAGAATAGAACAATATGGATAATTATTTTCAAAGGTGGACTGGAAATTTTCTGGCGTAATCCTAAAATTTATACTAAATATGTATTGTTTAAAAGTTGAATTCAAAAAAATCACATCCAGCATTTTTGTCACCTTCAAAAATAATTACTCATATCTCTATAGACATCTCAATTAAAGAATTCATTAAAGATGTCAATATAAGAGAGATCCTAATACAATGGACATCCCTTAACAGAATACAATAGAGATGGAAAGAGGAGATAGCAAACCATGACAAAATCGATTGGAGAGGTTTCTGGCAACATAACAATAACAAAGGATCACTAACTATATCATTCAAACAGATAAAAGAGAGAACATTCAAAAAAAAGCTCTTATACAATGAACTGCCAATCCTGGACAACCTAGTCAAGTGAAACTCCCAAGAACTAGTAGCAAATATCAAATATGTCTTTTGTCTAGATTATGAAGAAATGATAGATCACTTGACAACTTGCAACAAACTCCAAAAAGAAAAAAACATGATATAGGAAAATATTCTTAACAAGCTGTATGTATCCTGGATCACAAAGCACACCAATAAAGACAAGAAGAAAGTCAAATAAATCTAATACCAATTTATAGAATAATGGAAAGATAGAAAGTCAAAAAATTGTTTTTAGCAAAAGAACTAATAAACATTGATATGGGATTGTAAATAAAAGAAGAAACACTAGAGTGGACTCAGATATGTCATGCACTCAACATATACAAAGCAGCAGCCCAAAAGATCTTAAACAAAATATCTTAAGGCTGGAGTAATGAGTTTTATCAACAAATCTGAAATATAAGATGTGAAAAAATCCATGACTAGAAAAAAGCACATGACAAAGGAAAAGAAAAAGAGACAGATTACAACTCGAGAATATCAAGAGAAATCTTCAAGTTCAAGGAAAAACACAAACCACAGGAAAAGAAAAAGGAGACAATAGCAATACTGGCAGAAACAAGCCCAGCAATCAAAGGTAACAAGATTTTAGAAATTCTCGCACAGACCTTATGAAACAAAATAAAGGAGGAAACCAAATGGTTAGAAATGTAAAGTAATTAAAATTTTGTCAAGGTAAACTATAGTGATGAACTGCAGACAATGAACTCAAATCCTCTTAGGAATGGAGGAAATGAGTGAGCAACATCATTCATCTTCAAGATCATACTTAGAGATTAACAATTAGAGACAAATATTCAAGTATTAGCTTAGTTTATGCATAAAAGTTTCATACTTGTATGTTTTTTTTTTTTTTTTTTTTTTTTATCGCAAACAGGCATTAAATGCGAAACATTTATTAAACATGGTTTATCGTCATTACATTAACAATCTTTAGTTACAAAGTAATTAAATTAATTGTAGCCTAT
>CAJVPV010000568.1:0-20717 GCA_910591835.1 Acaulospora morrowiae | reverse complement strand
AATGTGTTCCAGTTTTTGTGATGTGAGAGGTAGTGGTGTATTGGGGTTGTGCCTCCAGGAAGTTTGTGAGAGCAGTCGGGTTCTGAGCAGAAGGTTATTTTGTAATGGTGGGCTAGGAGGATAGCGTATGTTGTAGTGTTGTGTTTTGTGATCTGTTGATTTTGGAAGATACAGAGGGGTTGGCAGTTGGCGTTTTGGATGGCTGATATTTCTGTTTCTTTGCTAGGTTTTGTAGTGGGGTTTGTCAGTGAGTATTGAAGGTTAGAGATGAGGACTTCGTTTTGTAGGTCGTTAATTGGTTTGATGTTGAATATATGTGGATTGTAGAACCATGTTTGAGGGAGTGTTTTTTCAATATTGAATTTGTATTTGATTGTTGTGTCAATTTTCCTTTGAGTGTTTTTGAGCATGTTTGGTGTTAAGAAGGTTGTTTGTAGTTTGAATTCGATCCGTGGGAGGAGGACTTTGTTGTAGATATATGCTGCCATATGGCCAGTTGTGAATTTTGATTTGAGTTCTTGTGCTATTGTTTCAGTGTCTTCTGTTATTTTATTTCGATTGGGAGTGAGGATGCTATGTTCAGACAGCCAGATGCCTAGTATTCGTATTGGTTCTTTTTTGTGAGTTGGATTGATGGCAGTTGTTCCTTGATGTATTTGTTTGTTGGTTGTTTTGCTGTTCATTACAATTAGTTTGGTTTTGGTGGGGTTGGCTTTGATGTCATTTAGGAGGAAGAATTCGGTTGCTATGTTGAGATTGTTTTGAAGTTCAGTTTTTGATGTTGCAAGTAGGTTAAGGTCGTCCATGTATGCGATAGTGTTGTGTTTGAGTTGGGATGGTTGTTGGGTTAATGCTGTTATTAAGGGATCATAGAAGATGATCCACCAGAGTGGTGACAGTGTTTCTCCTTGATCGATGCCATCTGGAATGGTGATTTGTTTTGTGAGACCGTGGTCAGTGATTATTTGGCAGGTGCGGTTTGTAAGTATGTTGCCGGATAGAGTGATGAAGGTTTCGGGAATGTGAAGTCTATGCATTGATTTTTTGAGCATGTTGAGATTGACGGAGTCAAATGCTGCACTTATATCTAGTGAAAGAATCCAGAGTTCTTGTTGTGTGAGCTTTTTGGTATTATATATTGAGTTGAGTATTTGTATTGGTTCGAATGCGCTTTGATTTGGTAGGCCTGCATAGTTGGATTTTTGTAGTATATTGTTTTTGGAGAGGATAGTGCTAAGTCTTTTGGTTAATATTTTTGTTAGTATTTTTCTGAAGGAGTCGATGAGAGCTATTGGGCGTGTTTCTTGGATATTAAATTTCCATTGGAGTTTTTTGCTGATGGGGTAGATATTGTAGTTTTTCCAATCAGTCGGAATTTCTTGGGAAGTGAGAATTTGATTAAATATTGTTTGAAGATATGGAAGAAGTGTTTTTTGTGTTTGTTTTATAAAGGTGTATGTGATTTCTGATGGACCAGGGGCTTTGTTGTTTGGAAGAAGGTTTATTGTTTCAGATATTTCATATTCCGTGATTGGGCACATTAAGGTGTCGTATATTGTTGGGTTGATATTGTTAAGTGGGGTATAGTATTTGTTCCATTTTTGGAGAAGTTCGTTGTCGATTGATCGTTTGCGGAAGACATTTTTGTAGTGGTTAGTTATGGTTTGGTGAATGAGGTGTGGGTCTGTAATAATTTCTTCTTTGATGGGATCGATGATTTTGATGAGGGACGCCTTTGGTTTTTTGTGGTTTAGAGTTTGTTGGATCATTATTTTGGGCTTCTCTTGGAGGTTTAAGATGCGTTGGTTGATGATATTGTTTATGGTTTCCTTTTTTTGAAGATTGTTTTCGGCTTTAAGTGTTTTGTATGTGATTTTGAAGAGTTGTTTTAGTGAGTTTAATATTTTTTTTATAATTTTAAATTATTATTATTAATATAAAATTTTATATTATAGAAATTATAATAATAAGTTTATCACTATATAGTAATGACAAATTATGCAATATTAAATTAAGGCATAAAGATATAACATAAGGTAATAATCTAAGTTTATCTTTTAAATTTTTCTATGATCTCAGACAAGTTTATACTCCATATATACAACTTTTAGAAATTTAAGTAAATCAAATCTCAATTTATACAAAAACAATTAACAAATATATTCAAATATTTAATAGTACTTTATATTAACTAACATGTATCAGATCAAACTTTATATATTAAAAATCTATTATTATATATATAGATAAATCACTCAATATATAAAAATAAATGAGTTTTTTAAAAAAAAAAACTCTTTCCCAAACAAATCTGCATCTGAAAAAATTATTAAAAAAGGAAACTAAAAATTTTTTCATTAAAAAAAACTGTAAAATATCCTGAAGGGTCTACCTCATCCTCTAAGGGTCAACCCATCGAACCAACCTACACTCTACTGAATGTCCTTATCACTGATGTTGACAAAGGCCTTGTTGTAATCTTTCACAAAAATAACAGCACCAACATTGTATATACTACTTTCTCCATTGCCAATACTCGCTTTCCTAAAGCATGGCTGACACCAGTATGCCTTCAAGAAAATGGTCATGAAGTCCTTAAAGTAATAGTTTTCTTTGAAGTATACAAAAAAAGACTTAAAATCACTATACTGAAGTCAAAACCAACATTTTAAATCCTATGTCTCTGGAAGCAATGAACTTTTTCTTCAAATACTGACATATCTTTTATCCATCTGACAGTAACAAAAAAGGAATCATGAAAGCATTAATCAAACAGAAACTCACCTACAGGCTCCACGTCTCTTGAAACAAAATTGATATTAACATCGACAAAGTAGCTAAAACCTTCTCTTTGATGCAAAAAACTGAAATGCCAATACCCCCTTCAAACATCCCTGCTCTAACTGATGAAAGGATAAATAACAATCGTATGCAGTTTGATTGTAAAGATAAAATATCATATGCAAGTACTCCTGAATACAATGCCAATCAGTCCAGCCCTTATGCAGCATCTCCTAAACATAGTGACAATCAATTCAATACTAGCACTATACCAAACAAAAATCCCACAGTACGATAAACCAATCAATACCACAGCATAGCCAGCCACCACTCACTACAGGACCTAGGACAACCAGTCACAACAAATATGGAAATTGATGTTCATCACTCTCCCACCCAATCAGTAGAAACTCTGGAATCCCTTCTCAACTCCTGGACAAACAAAACCAACAAAGCACTAAAATCAACACAAAATAATATACCTATCAATACAAACAACATTAGAGACAATACACCACCTGACATATAAGAAAAATACTAGAGTTGTATGAAGAATTTAACAATTGTAACAGAACTCCCAAAGATATAGTCAGTCTCTTTCTCAAAATTAAAGCTGACACAACCAGCACCTCTAGGATGACATTGAAAGGTATTTTTGCAAAAATTAAATACAAAGACCAAGACTTCTTCAGAACATTTGTCAAGGATGAATTAATTAAGAAACAATATCAAAAAGAATATGAATCCATCGAAGATAATTCCACTCCAATTATCATCAAGTTAATAACCTGGGCTATATCACAAGATCAGTTAAGCATAAAATCAGAAAACTGATTAATAAGGCCCTGTTCATAACATATCTTAGATTCACAGACCATAATCTTCTCAAATACTGGCAAGTAGCCCAATTATTAGAATATGGGTTCAACTTTTTCGTGAACCCATCTCTGGAAAAAATTGACTACTAAGAACTCTACCAAACTTGGGAAGCTATAATTCAGAAAACCTTATTAGAATTTCTGAGAATCCAAAAGATATCTCCATATCGATAGTAGTAAAACTTCCTAAAGCAATTTTAATTACTAAGACCAGTGACACTCGTGACATCACAAGCAGTCTCAGAATATTCTACAAACTTTGATCTACTGCCCACCTCATATTTTGCAAAAAGACCAGATCTCCTAACAGACCCTCTAGATCTTAATAGAGAAACAGAACATTTTTTTCTACTCACAAAAAGAAGTGAACTTGCGGATCTAAAGTTCTGAGTTAATAAGCTTAGAGAATTCTACTATGTATCAAGCAAACTTCCCGATTTATATTTCAACTTATCTCCACCCAAGCTCCAACTTCCATCAACATACAAAGATTTACTAACATATATCACCAAATATTTTCCTGTGGATAATAGTATTGAGGATTTTAAAAGAGGAGTTTAACTTCTCAGAGATAACAATTACGCAGTAAAATGACTTCCACTCGACTATATCAAAGTAAAACGTCTACTTCCACCCTCTCACTGGTATAGTGAAAACAATTCTATCCCCTTATTAGTTACTACTCAGGAAGAGGCTGACGAACTTATCAAGAACCTAAAGTACAAATTCTTTATCAAATTACCTTTTGAACCAGAATGGATCAAAAACAATCTCATTCAGTTTAACAAACCCAGAATACCAAATGAGTTCAGCACAGTCGAAGCTGAATTGGATATCACTAAAGATCAAATGAATAGAGAAGCACCTGACTTCAAACAAACCATCACTAAAATCAGAAACAAATATATCTGAAAAATCCTAAGAGGATGGATTACTCCCCTATTACCAGATCTATTAAATCTTGCTGAAGCTACCAAATATTTCTTCGAAACCAAAGCCAATATTATATTACCTCTGGTAGACAATCTTTACTTGAATGACAATATCAAAATCTTAAACAAATTCTTCCACTTCCAGAGTCATCTGAACCAGCGATGACTCTTCTTTCTAAACTTATTTAATAATAAATACAAACCAGTCTAACTTGCAACTTTCTTTTAATAAATCCCATACCTCTTTAAAAAATCTTATCAATATTACAACCCTCAACGTAAGAGGACTCACATAAAAAGCAAAGCTCAATGAATTCACCAAAGCAATAAAAAGTGAAAGAAGTATTCTGTGCACAACAGAAACAAAAGTCTTACTATAAAACCCCCTACCAAAAACTTCAAATAATAATATAATCATCTCAAGCCAACCAAGTAATACAACAACTAATAGTGCCTGTATTATTCTCACTAAAGCCATAGCCATTGTCAATGAGAAAGATATAATGAGGGATGGATGAGTAACGTGATTCACACGTTGCGTGTCTAAAACCCAGAAATGTGATGTTGAAAATAAAGTAGTTTAGATGATAGTTTATTAGTAAGCTTAAAAAGTCTAAATCCATGACGTCAGCGATAGTCTATTCTAGCATAGCATTAGGATATAAAAATACAATGTACTCATAATTAAAAAAAAATCAAAAAAATAAAACAAGAAAAACTGAACACCCAAAAGTATCATGCTCTATAGTAAGACAACTAATTAAAAATTGCTAAATTAGTAGTGCGATCGACGATGCCAAAAAAGGGAATTTCCAATTAATAAACTTACCTCGTTTAGTACTGCTAGCTTGAAAAGAGGATAATCTGAAGAGCCGCGAAGGAACGGTGGCAAAATATTATCAGTAAAAGCACAAGGGCGAGAAACAAGAGAAATATTAGTTAAAAGAAAACCCGGCCAAGTCAAATCACATGCCTTGACTAAAGAAACCTACCCACCTGAACGTTACGTGAGTGCAGGTTCAAAAAGCAACAGACTCGCTGAAAATCACGTTCACACCATACATATATTCGAGATCTTTTCAATGAACAAATTCTGGTGTGCTGCACACCTCAAATTCAAACCGAAAATGGATATTATAATAATTTCCTGCTTTGACTATATGAGAAAAGTATAAGGAGAATGGCTGTGTCTTCTATCAGGAAATTTATTCAACAACATCACAAAAAACACATTATAATGGCCCTGGAGACTTTAACTCATATCCTAAAACAGCTCTCTTGATCAATGCACATTCCCTCTCGTTTAAAAGAAATATTTATAAATATCTATTCAATTTTATAGACATTGCAAAAGCTACAAGCAAGGAGCATCTGTATACACATACCATGTTCACCAGTACATCAAGGATTGATCAGATCTTAGTTACCAAAAATCTTGCTAGTAAAATCCTTTGTTACAAAGTTTCGGAACAGCATGCCATATCATCTGATCATAAACAAGTCGATACAATATTAGATTGGTTTGAGTACAAACCTAACAGAATATTCTTCTTAACTAAAACTTATCAGTTCCAGAAAACCAGTAAAGAACAAATCAATGCAATGCAAGAAGAGATAGAACTATATTGTACAGCAATGCCCAACCTATCATGGAAAACATTAAATACAATAATCAAGATCGCCATAGATAATAACATATTAAAAAAGCCAAATCCTCTGAGATGCTATAAAACTGCAATTAAATCTATCAAGAAAGCAATCAATTTGATAATGAGAAATAAAAAAATCTAACAAACTCCATCCCATCGCAGAAAATGCACACAGAATACTTTCTAATGATTCACCAATACTCAAATTCCTTAGAAAAGACCTTCAAGATTCTTCTAAAAGAAAAAATAGTTAAAGTTAATGAAATCATCCTTAATGAAATACAGAGAAACATTCAAGACTACTATATTAAATTTTGGTCCAAACCTAAAAACACACTCAAAAAAGCTCTTGAAAATCTCAAGCCTATTCTGGATCTTTCAATACTATTAGATGGAGACCAACTATAAGATGATCCTGACCAACTTATAGAAATAATTACCAATTATTTCAAAAGTATTTTAGCTCCTAACCAATTCATCATCAATGAGATTTAGCAACAAGAATACCCACCAAAAGAAAATCTTCTAGACGACCTTTTTGAAGAAGTGCACAATGAGATCTTAACAGACAAAATCAAGCAAGTCTATTTCAACCTTCCAAAACAGAAAGCTCCAGGCTTAACACATATTTCATATGAGGCCTGAATTAACCTTGGCCCAACTGTCAAACAATGCCTTAAAAAACTTTTCAACAAAGCAATATCCAAAAAAGAAATCCTCAAATTTTGGAAACAATTAGCAGTTACCCTTCTACTGAAAAAAATTATCTGGTCACATGAACTAACCAATACACGTTCTATTTCTCTTATAGAAACCAGTAGAAAAATATTTACTAAGATAATGAATGATAGACTCTCATTAATTATCTTAAGTCACAACATCCTGTTAGGATATAACTTCACTGGCCTTAAAAATCAAAGCACAATGGAACTGATCTCAATTGTCCTTTCAGAAATCGAAAAGGCAAACAACCTTAACAAAGAGTTATGAATGGCATCATTTAATATCTCAAAAGCATTCGACTCAGTAAACCTCTCTAGCCTGGAGCTCGCAATAAACTGAATAAAAATTCCAAACCAAACCAGTCAACTAATTCTCGATTTGCTTAGAAGAAGAGAGCTTAAAATAATCCCATACTATAAACTTACAGATCCTCTCGAAATCAACAAGAGAATTGATCAAGGTGAACCTTAGCACCACTACTTTGGACAATTTTTTATGATCCAATGGTTAGTGCAATAATTCAAAACACTACCAACAAATTGACAATACTAGCCTATATAGATTATGTTGCCATTATTAGCAACAACATAAGAATCCTACAAAATGCAACTGACATCTTTTGCTCATTCCTATTTTTGAACTTAGTCAAATGCAACAAAAGCAAAACAGAACTTATCACAAACCTTAAGTCAAAAAATAACCTAAGAAAACAATTTCTTCTTATTGAAAATGTACCAGTGCACCTTTTGCCATATATTGGCTCAATCAGATATCTTGGCATCTACTTTTCCAGAAAGTCCTTCTTCCTTGCAACAAATAATTTTTTTAAGGAAAAAGTTTCGAACTTCACCAAAGCAATCGCAAATCAAAAAGGATGAAATGACTTAATTACAAGACAAGCTTCTCATTGGATAATACTAGCCCAAATAGACTATGCGATTCAAGTAACCATATCCAATAATACTGACATCAGAAAAATGCAAGCAAAGTTTAACACAGCCATCAAAAGCAAATTGAGAGTGAGAAAACTATTTCGAACAAAATTCTACATATACAAGCAGGCCTAAACATAATAAAGTTATAAGACAGAGTGTATATAACAGCAGTTAAACTTCTAGTCTCGAAACTTACCAACAAAAAAACTTGCACTTTTCTCATCTAAAAAATCAAGTCTCTTCAGGCAGTACATGCCATATGGATGTGCCCAATCTGTAATCCATATTACTTCAGAGAATGCTGGCTAATACTGATGGCACAAATAGCTAAAAAATATTAAATTAATATTTGCCCTTACCCTTGTTCATTTGAAATCTCAGACTACAATCTTTCTATCGGGCTTACAACTAATATTGATAAATTCATTGTGCTTTCTCTCTTCTACACAAACATCAAAACTATCAAAGATATCTATGTGTATAACACTAACAACAGACTCTTATGGGATGAGCTTCACATCCATAGAGAATACATATCCACGGACCCCATTCCAAACTAGTTCAAGAATATACTATTAACAAATCAGGCAATCATAGGAAATTCACTTCCAATATCTAATCCAAAACCTCAATTTCGAGCATGCATCAACAGCAGAACAGTTGATCTAATCAAAATCAGAAAAAACACAATCCAACAATGAATAGTCAAAGGTTAGCACTACCAAGTCCTATCTAACAAAAAAATCCAATGGTGTTCCTGCAACACACAACCTTGCATCATAGAAAAAGACTTTGTTAATACCAAGTCAATATGGATAACAATATGTAACAATTACCTATTTCTACTGAACAATATTGAAGAACTATTCTTCCTTCTTTCTACTTCTTCATGCACTCTACCACAAATTATAATAATCAAATTCCCCACAACCTTACCACCACCCATAATAACTAATATTTTCTTCTTTAATGAAAAAATTATTATTCAAAAACCCAATGCTAATGTACTCTACAAATTAAATGCCAACCCATGGGCAGGATTCTGACCTGTCTTATTAAAGACTATACAAGAAACCCCTACCAACTCAATAATCAGGTGCCAACTCCAGACCCAATCAAATTTAAAAATATCAGAATATACCAATTGTCAAGTCAAAATTTCATACAGCAGATATATCAGAATAATAAATTTCCAGCAGAACAACAAAAACATAACACTCAAATGGATTATAAAAAAAGAATACAAGAGCCCTCCACCTCCAGATCCTACTAACAGTCTCTCAATCTCACAAATATTTCCAGAAACATATGATATCTCATTTTTAATGAACCACATGCATGTCATCAGCATTACACATTGGATAAAATTTGTTAACAATTACACTAATTTCTTTTTCATTCCTCTAAGTCAATCAGCAATCTATAAGACCGTTTCAAGACCTACACTAGAACTTATTTACAGTACTAACAAAAGACTTAGAGAAAGTGACCAATTGAAATTCAGAAGTTTGTCAGTGTTCAAAACCAAACTCATCGCAAATCAGCTACCCACAAGAATCAAACTCTACAAAAGATATCCAAGTCTATATAAAAGTAATCTCTGTCTACGATGTGAAGCTTATCCAGAGAACCAAGTGCACATCTTTTTATGTATTTATGCCCAATGAATAATCGAAAAGAAAAAAGAAAAACTCATAGATTATCTAAACAAAAGCTCATATCAAGCAAATGCCAAAAACAGACCTTTGCCAACATTTGTATCACTATCAACATTGGATATAATGAATTTTGCACTTGAAAACCTACAATCGCCCTTAGACAAAATTTAAAACAATAAAGGTGACATGTCAAACAAGGTATTTAAAATTCTTTACAAAGTTTGGAAAGAGCGATCAGCAACAGCCACCACATCACCGACCTCAGGAGTCAAATGGAAAAAAACTCTAGTCACAGATTCCAATTACAGCACCAAAAACAATAACATAATTTTTTATAAAATACTTAACACATTAGCAACCAACAATAACTTAACTGATAAAAATATTTTTACTCCCACAATTGTATCATCATTTTGAATAGGCATTAGTCATTCAACACTGTTAGCATGTATCCACCTACTTGGTGTAAGTCAGTGTTAACAGAAAAGTTGCAATAGGCTAGGATTAACTTACTTATGTAAAGATTTTTAATGTAATAGCTATAAACTCTTGTTTAATAAAAGTCTCACATTTAATGTCTATTTGCGATTTTTAAAAAAAACAAACAAATGAGTTTTGCCTAATATACACCTAATTGCTTACAAGCAAACTTTCAAGAAAGAATTATAGCTTTTTTATTTTCAACAAGAGCAGAACTTGCCACTATCACCACAGTTCTAATAATAATTCTAGCAGAAAAAAATATAACAATATATAGTAACAGCCAAATAGCAATAAATAAGGCAATTATCAATTCCAAACACCTAAAAATATTATAGAACAGTAATATCATCAATACTATTCTTATAATAATACAAATCCAAAAACTAAAACTAAAATAGAATAAAATAAAAGCATATAATCACAATCCCAATAATGACAAAACAGTCTGGATGACCAAAGAAGCATACTATAAATCTGAAAACTACATTGACTTTAAACTAATCAATTATTAACAAATAAATTGAATATCACAATAAAAGAGACATATACTTGATAACATTATAACAAAAACTATTAAAAATATAATCTACACAAAATATATTATTAATTAAAAAATACTAAATTGTAATATAAACACTTTAGAACAATATATAATTGACCAAACAGATTAGTTATCAATACTCAAATTCAAATAACTATCACACTTAATATTAGAAACTATAAACCAACAAGATCATAACACTAAATTTTTTTGCCTTAAACTATGGAATCTAGAACTTGTCTCAAAAGATAAACTTCATAAATACTCCTCTACAGTTTATCTAAATGACACATATCTAAGATGTAACAAAGCTACAGAAACTAATAAACATATAATGATTTATGAAAACAACAAAACAAATATATTAATAACAATTATACAAATAATTAATAAAAAAATCACAGGTAGAGCAACAAAATCAACAGGTCCACAACTATATAAAAAAATTAGTCAATATATTTAAAGTTAATCCAAAGAAACAAAAAATCTTATTATGCGAGAAGCACTAATCCATGAAATTATTTCTATAATCAAAGAATTTATATTCATAATGGAACAAAAAGAAACAATCAAAAGTATTCTAAATAAAATTCTTAATAGCCTAGAGAAAATCTGGATGCAATGCAATAAAATCTTCTCAAAATGGAAAAAAGCAAATAATACAACTAAACAAGATAAATAAAAATAGGCAACAAATACATATAAAAGAACAAACACAAAATTATATATATCAGAAATCAACTTAATTATGAGCTATGTAATTAATAATTAAATAAACTGGAACACACTATATAATTATAGAATTTTTTTTAATAGGAATTAGTAGAGCCTTAACAAATTAGTCAAAAATATATCAATTTTTGGCAATAATTCACATGGTAAAAAAAACCTTAGTGAGTTTAGGAAATAGATAAAGTTTCAAATTTGTAACAAAATTTGTAAAACACTTAATATAATTAAAAAACAAGGCATAAACTATTTATTAAAAAAAGATTTATCATTTAAAAGAACAGTTTTATTGTTATTTTATTTATTTATTTTTTGGAGGCTTTTCCTATATATAAATATTATTTTTTTATTTGATATTATATATAATAAAGTATATATTATAAAAGAAATAATATTTTTTTTATTAAAAAAACTTTTTATCAAACACACTTGCATCACAAAAAAATTACTAAATTAGGAAACTCAAAATTTCTTCTTGAAAAAAGAAAGCAAAAGATCCTGGGGAGCCTCCCCTCTCCAAGGGTCAAGCAGCCAACCACAAACATGTTCTTGATATATTTGTAATCAATATTAAAAGCCTCCAAGCTATTATCATTTACAGAAATACCAAAACAAATAAAATCCATGTCTCTACTCCTGCCTAATCAATTCACCTTCCCAGATTGGGAAACTGCCCAAAAGTTTGGATAACAGCTGTTCGCTCTCTACAAAGTGATTTAGAAAGCTCCAATATCATTAGCGCTACCTTTGAAGATTATCAAAGAACTAGAATATCATCCATACTTACACTTGTTACTATAACCATGCCAGAATCAATGCCCTTAGAAGATTTAAACTCATTTATAGAATTTCAACACTCTTTCCAACTCATAGACGAGAATAAAACAGATATCATGAGAGAGATCATGAAACATAACCTCAACTACAGCCTACATATTCCTTGGGAGAAACTTAACATCATCACCTTTGAAGAAAGTAAAACTTTCACTCTTGAAAGAAAAACCAGGATGCCCTTACCCCCTCCAAACACACCTGCACCTACAGAGGAAATGATCGATGACAATAGTATGCAACCTGATTCTTTTCCTGCGATAATCCCTGCATCTACTTCTAAACCTGTACCACCTATCGACAATAACTCAATGCAGTACCCACATGAATCTGAAACTAGCAACACAGGCACCACTGCACCCCTGCATGAGAACAGTACCAATCAACACAACATATGAAACTCTTTTAAAATGGAAATTGATGATCTCTCTACACATAATGAGCTACACTCACAATCCACAATCAATATCTCCTCTTGGGCTGATGAAACAAAAGCTATACTATCACTCTCAACTACCAGCCAATTTAATAATGACATCTGTGACACCACCCCTGAAAATGAACAAATCAAGATTCTTTCGTACTATGAAGAAATAATCAACTGCTCCAGAACCCCAAAGGATGATGTACTTAAACTCTTCATAAAAATTAGAGACGACACCAAAGGTCTTCCTAGATCTTCATTAAAAGCTATTTTTAGAAAAATTGGTCACAGAGACAGGGATTTCTTTAGAACTTTTACCAAAAGTGAACAAATCAAAGGCAAACACCAACTTGAATATGAAAGAATTGAAAATGAGTTTAAAGCAAACTATCTTAAAGTAAACAACATCAGCTATATTATCAGAACCACTAGGAAAAAAATTCAGATAATCATTAACAAAGCACTCTTCGCTGTCTATCTCAGATCAGCAGACTTCACAAAATTAAAATTCTGACAAGTTGCTCAACTCTTGGAATATAGCTTCAACTTCTTCATCAGGAAATTTTTTGAGCGAATGAACTCTGCATATCTTCGTCATCGTTAGAGATCTCTGGAAAATCAAAAAAATATATATAAATTTCGAAAATCTCTGAAAATTTATTTTCTCCGGAGATTATTGAAGGTTTTCAAAAGTTATTAAAATATTATAAACATTTGCGAAAACCTTCGAAAATCTCTGGAGGAAATAAATTTTCGGAGATTTTCGAAATATATATATATATATTTTGATACTCCGGAGATCTCTAACGACGGCGGAGATATGCAGAGATATACAGAGTTCCTCTGCTCAAAAATTTCCTGATGATTAATGAAATTATTTGATTTGGATTCCACTCCTAAACAAATTAACAAAACAACTATTATCACAATTCCTTCTTTTGACAATTATATAATCATATTAAACCTTAGTATAGAAATAAATGAAATTTAATTCACAAACCAATTAAATTTCATAATAATCGATAACATCATTGACTTGAATGAACTGACCAAAACTTCTTTTCAAATCCAAATCACTTCATATACTGGATTCTTTTTTTTGAGTAACAAGTTTATAAAGAATTTTAAAAAATCAAAGATAACAAACAATATGAAACCTTTTGACTTGATATTGAAAAATTAGTTAACAATTTTCTTCCAGCTTCAAACAACATTCAAACCATTATTCAAACTCTTAACACTATTTCCAAACTTTTCAACTATCCACTTTATCACTTTAAGGCAATTATAAACAAAATCAGCTTCAAAGATTATATCTTCTTTAGTTCTTTTACTCAAAACAAAACAAAAATCTTATACCAGTTTATTAAAAAAATTTCCATGAAATTAAATAAGATTTTTAAAACAAATACAAAAGTAAAAACAAATTTTATTTTATCAACTTTTAAACCAAAAAAAAATCAATCTATAATCTGTATAATTCTATTTATTATTTATCTATGTACTATTGATATTAAAAATACTTCTTACTATAAATTAGCAAGTCTTTTAACTTATTTAATCAACTACTTCATCAAAAAACCTTCCTTTACTTTTAAATACATTTTTATTAGGGATGAACTCAGAAAATTTTTAAATAACTTCCTCTTTAATTTACCTTTTGAATCAATAGAGATTCCTTTACAAATCAAAGTCAAACTTCCTATCAAACTTTCAATATTAGATAAAACTCATATTATTTTTACTCTTTGTATTCTTGGCTTCTATTATAAATTTGACAAACTATCTAATATATGCTTCAAGAAAAATCCACTTCTTTCTGAGGACCTTAACAATCTTCTAACCAAATATAAAAATATCTTTTCTATTAAAAAAAAAAGTGAACTTACTAATCTTTCAAACTATAAAAACTATCTTTGCAAAAAATACAAAGTTCCTTTCAAACTATCAGACTTTTATTTTGATATTTTATCTCCTAAAAAACCTCTTTTAATAACTTACCAGTTACTAGATTCCAAGTAAGAATCCTAATAATTCTCTTCGATTCTATATTCGATTCTTAAGTTTATATTAAATTTAATAAATGGAATTACCCCATTATCATTTTTAAGTGTGTTCCAAACCTCGTGTGATTCTCTGTGATTCTGTTCAATTTCATTTTTCAGAACCATAATTCCAAGTATAAACATCTTTTCTCTTTCAATCTTAGAAATAGTACTATTACTTTATAAGAAATTATTATACTACTTAAAAAAACTTACTTCTTCAAATTTCTTTTAAATAATTATTTTTTTATCAGAATTAAACTTCCTTCCTCATCTGAAAAAATCAATATTAAAACCAATATTCTTCTATCAGTAGCAAATCCAAATGACATTTCTTTTCTTCTTAAAACACTTGCAAAAAATACATTTTTATCGGCCTTCTCTCCAAGGAATGGATTAATTTTTCTTCAATCCAAACCCAATTTAACATCTCAAACAATAATGAAAAAGCTTTAGCAAATAAATCTTTACTTCCAAACAACTATTAGGAAGTAAATAAAAAAGCGAAACCCAACTTTTCCATTACCAAAAAATTCAATTTATGTTCCAATGTTATAAAAGCTTATTAATTCTATCAATTCTCAAAAATTTCAAATAATTGAATACAAATTCTTATCAAATCTTTTCTTTCCAATTCTTTAGAATTAAAAAAATTCTTCAAAGATAATTATATTCAAATAAAAATTCCTATTATTAACAATAACAATTTCACTTCTAAAATTTATAAACTAAGAGAACACTTTAGTTTTCAAAAATTATTTAACAACTACATCTTACAAATTGAACTTCCTAAACCCTTAACAAAATTTTTTAAATTTTTTTAATGATTAATACAAACTTAAATACAAATCTTTTGCAAAATATAATTGAGTACTTACTTAATAATAAATCTATCTCTTTTTTATTCTCACTAACAAATGCTTTTCACTTATTAAATTCTTTAACTTATTTCTAATTATCTATTCATCCATTAAACAACCTTTCCATTAAAAAAAACTTTACTTTATCATCAACTTTATTTTTCTTATTACAATTCTATCAATATCTTAATATTGATTCCTTAAATATAAAAGGCATCAATGATGAAACCAAATTCAAATGCTTAATAAAACACATTTTACAAAAAATTTCAACACATTTGAATTATTGAAAACCAAACTACAACAACATGCAACTCATCAAAAAAAACCAATAAATATCATATTCATTGAAGTAATTATAAGAACAAAAGCCAAGCAGAAACCTGTATTATAATTTATAATAACTTATTCAAACACCTTTATAAAACTATCTTCTTTGAAGAATTTGTAATATTAACTTACTTTCAATTCAAACCAAAAATTAAACTGTGTTTCTCAAATCTATTTTTTTCTCTCAAGCTCTATCTACAATGAAGTTATCAAACATATCACAAAAACTATTAAAAAAAACTTTCAAAAAAATATCTTTCATATAATTATATAAAACTTTAACTCTACCTCCCAAAAAATTGACCATGAAAATCAAGTAAAATTTTATTCTTTAAAAATCTACTACTCAGATTTCTTTCAATTTCTTCATCCCAACACCAAAACATATACATATATAAGTTTCATCAACAAAATCAGAATTGATCAAATTTGGATTACTAATGATCTTTTATATCTTCTTCAAAACATATTTAACTGAGGTCAACTTTCAAAGTGATTACAAAATAATCAAAATAATATTAATACTATGACACAACAATAATTAAATAATAGAAAAAAATGAACAATCTATCTAACAAATATTTTAAATAATGAATAATGAAAACTGTTTGAATCCAATCTCCAAAATAAACTCTCAAATTTTTATTCAAAATCAACAACCAATATTTGGAAATACTTTTACAAAAAATTCAAAAAACTTATTCTTCAAAAATTATTTTCAAAAAAGATTTTAACTTACTTTCTAAAAAACATCTTTTCTGAAAAAGGTTCATCACTACATAATTTTCAAGAAATCAAACAGCAAATCTTACTCCTGAAAAACAATTTTTCTATTATCTTATCAATTAATAACTTAATCACTAATGAATTAAATACTTATTCTCTTTCTTACTCTAACAACTCACAATCAATTCAATTTATTTTCAAACATTTCAAACTACATATAAAGCTCTTAAACTTGAAAATCAACTTTAAACAAAAGAAAAATTTCAAAACAACTTCAAATCTATAATACAAAAATATTTTAAATTACAAAAATTTCTTTATCAATTTTAACAAACTTATTATTCTTAAAAAGAATAAAGACATTTTCGATTCTACTGAAATATATACAACTATAAAAGAACACTATAAACCTACTTTTCTAAAAAGACAAATACATCCCCTGCTATCAGAAAATGGAAAGAAAACTATTTACCAATTTCTTTAATCTCACCTAACTAGTATTTCAACTTGTTAAAACAAATATCTGAATACAAAATCTCAAAAACCATTAATAAATTATCAACAAATAAAGCTTCAGGCCTCCAAGCATAACTTATCTAATGATCAAAAAAATTAAAAAAGCAATAATTCTTACTTTCTGCAAAATTTTCAACCAAATTCTTCAAAATGAAACAATCTCTAAGAAATGAAAAATTTATAATATCTTTCTAATCAATAAAAAAATCTCAATGGAACTTTAACATTAATAAAACCAGACCAATAGTTTTAGTCAATTTCTTCAGAAAAATTTTTACCAAGATTCTAACTACCAGACTCAGTTTAATCTTATTATCATATCAAATTCTTTCAAAATTAAATTTTGTTGGTCTTTTTAGTCAAAGTACTTTTAAACCTATCCAAATTCTAAACTTATTTTACAATCAATACAAATTGGAAAAAAAAAAACTCTGGATATTATTACTTGACATCAGCACAATATTTGACTTATTAAATTTATAAATACTGAAAAAATCCATGCAACATATCAAACTTTCACAAAAATTTATTAACATTTTCAAAAATATTTTATCCAATTGAAAATGCCAAATAATTACAAATCTTGGCAACACAAATCCAATATTTATACTAGATGACATTGATCAAGAAGAAACCATTTTACCTTTCTAGTGAATTATTTTTTATAATTCTTTTATCATACTCTTATCCAAACAAAGCAAATACAGTAATCTTTATCAAAATATAATAGCATATATAAATGATCTTAACATTCTTGCAGAAAACTATTCTTCTTTTCAAACCCAATTAAATATAGTTAATGAATTTTTCAAATCAAATAATATCAAAGCAAATTTTAACAAATTCAAACTAATTATTATTTACTTTAAAATTAAAAAAAACTCTATCTCCTTGACAATAATTTTATTTCACTACAATCCAAACACGATCCAATCAAAATTTTAGACATATGACTTTCTGAATCAAATATAGTTATTTTAAATCAAGAAAAATATTGAATGATACTACATTAATTTTATATTCTCTCAAAACCAAATATATACATCACCAGTCCAATGGCCACATATATATATAATGAAATTCTACTTCTGCAAATTAAATTCAAACTCCAATTCTCTTTTCTAACTTCCAATCAACTTATCTTTTTACAAAGAAAAATTGATTTTACTATTAAACACAAATTTTATATAGAAAAAATTATTCCTCAAAATTGGTTCTATAACTCTTACATTTTTAATATTAAATCTATTTCTGACTTGCAAAATAAAGTTCTTATTTTCAATTTATATTACTCTCTAACCAACCTTTCTACTTCTAAACTCAAACCACAAGAAATTTACTCCCTTCAATTACTAAATGCAATTTCCTTTTGCCCTTTCAAAATTTCTATCCTAATTTTTATAATAAATACTATACTTTACACTATTCAACTTACACACAAATACAAAATCTAATTTTATAATATTTCACCTTGCAATTATAAACTTTCAGGTGAAACAACTCTATTTTATGATCTAATTTGGGACTCAAATTGATCCTACACTGCAAAACTTCTCTTTAAACATCAAAACTTCTATCTTGAATAACTTCTGGTTTTCCAAAGTAACCAATTAACTAAATGGCACCATATAGCCAGCTGCATAGGAAAATCTCCAGAAAAAAACTCTACAATAGTACAAAAAACTCAAACACTTCAATTTAAAAAACACTGAATCAATAATAATTACAAACAAATATTAAATAAATAAAAAAAAAAACTGGAAAGCAATTGAAATTTTTGAAACTATTATAATTGAAAAAAAAAACTCTTTCAAAAAATCAAATTATTATTAACTATTATTTATATCTACTAACCAATAATCTTAACAAATCTTTAATCCTAACCAAATGTATCAGCTGTATCCTTAATCAAATTTCTAATATGTACTTCTGTTAACTTCAAATAAATGAACTAAACTCTACTCTTTTTTTCATTTCTACTCAAATCAAGTCATATAAAATATACTCTACTCTCAGAGATATAATAAACTCTACAAAATACAAAATACCTTTTTCTTCTTACAATATCTCTACTATTTCTATCATTTCTATATTCTAATAATTTTTAATTGAAAAAACTTTTAAATTATAAACTCATTAAAAAACCTAATTTTTATTTGCTTGGCAAAATCAACTAAAAAATCAATCTATCTATTAATTGAAACCAATCAAAACAAAACTATTATCAAATGGACAAATCTTTCTGAATTACTAATATACAAATATAAAATTTTCCACAACTTAATTCTATTTTTTTTTCTTTTTTATTCAAACAATTTTTATTATCAAACCTTTATTAACCATAACCTTCTTTTTAAAAAACTACAAAATAAGCAAAATCATATTTTTTTTCAATTTAAAAAATTATTGTACAAATTGCAAAACACTATATAGAGATATAATCAATAATTTAAAACAAACTATTCAATTTTTGCAAACATATTGTTTTTTTTACAAATTCTTATGCAATGTATCTCTATCTCACAATCCAATAATCAATTCAATAAATTTATACTTCAATTTTTAATCTTCTTTATATATTCCAATTAATTATTTTAGTTTACTACTTTCTTCTATTTGAAAATATATTAAAAAAATTAATCATCTTTTTAGAACTTTTAATGTTTTAAACTTAAAAAGACTCCAAACAATCTCTCAATCTAATTTCCAAAATCTTCTTTACACTCTCAAATTTTTTAAATCAATACCAATATCTACCAACATTTTAGAATCTGTTATTTACAACTTTCATTTTAAAATTATTTTTTATAATCTTTTTATCAAATTTTACCTTCACTATCAAACCTTGTCTTTATCTAAATAATCTTTGTCTATATTGTAACAGCTTAAAAGAAATTATTAATCATATCTGAAACTATTCTATTAACAATAATATATTAAAAACAATTATTCTCTTAACATGACAAATCATTAACAAAACAATTAACAACTTTCCTAAACACAATCTACAATACTTCAATAATATTCAAAATACAATACAAATTGCTACTGGCTTAATTTTCTTTTCAACTCTAATTTCAAATCAAAAATCCATTCCAATCTTCAAATATATACAAATCTTTAACAAACTTCTTGAACTAATATATAACAACATATGAAAATCTGGAAATAATAATATGATCTCTTAGGAAAAAATTCTCAATATTATAACACAACAAAAAAGAATCAAAAACAACATCAAAAACAAAACAACCAAACTCAACCCAACAAAAAAAACTTAATCATTACCATAATACTGGCAAACCAAATCAATAATAATTATACTTTTTACTTTAATACTTTTCTTTCAAATATTTTTTTCAACTATATCTTATTAACTAAAAACTATTTTTATCAGATCTAGATAAAAAATCAAATTATTAGAGAGGTGCTGGTATCCTAATTTAGTAAATAGTTACTTTTAAAATTTCTTCAATTATAATTTTTATAGAATATATTTACTTATTAGCAGGTCAATATTTATAGCAACATATTTTAATATATTACTATTGTTGTAAATTTTACTAGGGCTCCTAACAATACCACTTCGATACTACTTTGATACCACTTCGATACTTAAATTTACTATAAAAACATATGAGTAGGTCACAACCCATATATTAAATTTACTATAGAT